>QFDW01003246.1:0-28249 GCA_003315895.1 Lactifluus rugatus | reverse complement strand
TACCGCTCGCATCATTCCCTCTCACCTATCCACATGCCGCCGTCCCAGCGCCGTAGACTCACGCGTGTCGTCAGAGGAGCTCGCCCTCGAGTTTGATGAAGAAGGCATCCTCTGTGTGTCACGGTAGATAGCCAGCTTTCGTTGTCATGAATTCGTTCGGGCAGCGCACGTCTTGAGCACCTGCTCGAATGCCATGGGTGGTTCCTTTGGCTATATGGCCAATATCTAGTAGCCAAAAGAAGACAGCAAGGTGGCAAATTTCATTCAGTTACTACCCCTACTGAGAATAATCTCATTCAAAGCCATAGTGTAGGGGGCATATCCGGAGTCCTTGATCTGTGGGATGCTCATCTGTTGTGAAAATGGGATTGTCTATAGAGAAGGTTGGTTCTCATACAGATATCTATCGTACCTGTGACACGTAGCTTCCAGAATGAGGAATTGCGAATATTTCGTTGGTCCAGAGCAGTCTCTCTGATTCCAACTGGCCGGGTCGGGCATCTAAGAACGCATCCCCGCGACTCATAGGTTTGCGAAAAAAAAAATGCCGAAGCACCTGCTTATTATCCCGTTCACAACGAGGGAGCGGGCAGGGAGGACGTTCTCTGGCTTGTCGTAAACGAACACTATCGATGATGGCCCGGCATTCATTTCGTTCAGTACACATTTGAAGAAGCGGAGGTCCGGTTTTGTTCGCATTCCCCGCAGCTGCGGAAATGAACACAAGCTCGAAAGTGCCCCACTTTGCAGGTATCACCGCGTAATCGGCGGGTGCGGATATATGACATAGCAAAGATGTGCAACGCGCCTTGTTCCTCCTCTTTCAGATCAAACATGGAGCAAATAAATGGGTTGTCAGGCTGTAGCCTTATTCGCGCATCCAGAATAGCTTGCCGGAGTTCGCCAGAGTCGAGAGAAATCTCTCTGCAGTGAGCCGGTAACGTTCATCCGGAGTCCTCTGAGAGCCTCTCATATTCGTGTTGTCACAGACCTTGGAAGAAACGATATCCTTGAGAGTTTTGGGGAGTACGGAGGTCGAGGTTATCGGGGACGGGGACATCCCCCAAGTCAAATATGAGGACCCAACGACAAGGTGAACTTGAAGACGGCATACTCTGTTAGGGAGAATTCTGAAAGGGGTCCAGTGAACGACAGTCTGAGTAGCCATTTTATGAGCGAACGATAGTTTATCAGTCGTACGGTGGAGAGCGTCATTTAGTGGGTGCCGATGTGACTGTACTAAACGGGACATATTTGTGTCGCAACTCGATCGATGATCGATCTTTCCCTCAACTTGTCACTCATCTCCACTTCTAATGGCTCTTGCACAACCGAATTCGTATGTCAAAGTCTCTCACACACTCTCTTTGCTCACATGACTGCCTTTAACCAGTGCTCAGGTCAGCGAATCGCAGCCGAGCGTGCTCCAGCTAGACGTGACTGGTATGTACTCCAGTGATGCTACCCTGATGAGTACCGCATACATTTCCCCTCTCAGTCCTCAGGGCCCATAATCTTCCTCGTTTCGAAACCCTTCTTGGGAAAAAGAGACGATTCTATGTTACTGTAACCAACGGGGAGAGGACATGGCAGACACGAGCTGTGCGGAGCGTGGCGCAGCGCTTGGAATGGAACGAGAAAGTCGACGCATTGTGGGAAATGTCCTATTTTCATTCCTACGCTCAACTAAGTCTCCTGCAGTGCTGTACAATCACTCTCCCGCCTTACGGTATCTCTTTATGCGAAAAGGACCATGCAGGCAGACATACTCGTTGGAAGGCACGATATAGCATGTGAACCCCGACACGGTTGGTCTACTTCGTGAATTCTTACTCGTTCGTCTGGCTGACTGTCCTATATACAGAATTCGACATCGTTTTCAGCAGTGCCGACGAACAAGCTAGACACTCAACGGAGTCAGCCACACTCCCCTTAACGATCACCGTGTCAATGATCGCACATTCCTCTCCGACTACGGTGGTCAATATCCCGAATCCTACAACGGCCGATGCAGATAACCCGGTTGCTGAAGAAGGTACTGCGGGTTCTGTTCAAGCCAAGAGTGAAACCATGCAACCCACGGCTGTTCCCGCCCCTCTATCTTCTTTATCTCGGAAGGGTGACCTTCCCATTGAGAGAATCACTCTTATGCAACCAGTAGCGGACCACCAGGTGGAGACACAGATGGAGACGTCACGTACGACTCTCCTTCGAGCTGAGGAAGATATGAATACTGTCAATACGATGAAAACGTGGGAAAGTGCTGTTGGTACTATCAAGTGGGTGATGGACACTGTCAGTCCAATCGCAGCAGTATGCCCAATATCGTGTTTGTCTATCCTTCGCTGAGGAAACTTGTACTCTTTTCAGTTGAACCCCTTTGCAAGTCTAGCGTGGGGTCTTCTCTCAAAGATCCCTCAGGTACGTCTCCTTGTCTTGCCAGAGGATACGGAATATTCACTCCTTTTTTTGATGCCAGACTTTGCTACAGCAGGTTCAGCGTGACGACAACATTCAGACACTACTTGAAGCAATACACGATGCCTTTGACTTCGCAGAGTCTGCCGACACTTTGAGGAACATCAAGCCGGAGTCTAAGCAGGTGGCAATCCTCGAGGAGATGTTGAAGTGCGTCTCCGAATCTGCCAAATTTATCAGTTCGTATGCAGAGGATGTGCGAGTTGGTGCGTCGTCTAAGCCTTTCTCATTGGTCATTTCATAAATATGTGATATTCCAGAAAAGCGGGTTTTGAAGAATGTTGTCGGGCCAGTTGACAAAAAGGTCGACCAGTACCGCACGAGCCTCGTCCGACTGCGGGATAATTTCCTTGCCCATGCTGGTGTCATTGCAGAGGTTCTTTTGCTAGAAGCTGGTGCGTATTCCTGATGGTCACAGGATCGTAGGACTGTCGATCTGATGAGGGGCGCACAGAAATAGACGCAAAAATCAGAGAATTGCCTTGTAAGGGAGGTTGGCGATTTGCCGATGAGAAGTGCTGTCTTCCGGGAACACGCGAAGATTTCTTGGAATATATCTTCAAGTGGGTCGAGAATCATGAACCTCAACGTGGGCTCGTTCTCCTTGGCCAGGCAGGCACAGGGAAGTCCTCAATTGCACATGAAGTCGCACGTCGCTTCGAGGACAAGTGTCTCGGCGGTTACTTTGCTTTTAAGCGGAAGGAGTATTCCAAAGACGAGGCCTACCAGCTCTTCACGACACTTGCTCGCGATCTCTCCGATCGTTATCCCCCATTCAAACTCGCCCTCGGGAGGGTACTTAAAAATGACTCGTCTCTTCGAAGTACTAGACAGTATCGTACACTTTTCGAAAGCCTCCTCCTTGAGCCACTCAAGACCGTGCAAATTGAAGGACCAATTCTTATCGTCATCGATGCATTGGATGAAAGTGGTGACGTAATCGGCAAGAACGGATTGCATACATTTCTTGCTCAACATCTATTCGACTTGCCATCAAATTTCCGCATATTCATCACCTCGAGGCCGGAGATTGGCATCGAACCTGTGTTTGTCAAGGCGTTGTCCATACGCACCCTCTACATGGATGACCCCAACCTGGCTGCCAAGACAGAGCAGGATATTTCCTTGTATCTACAGGACGAGCTCCCCTTGGAAGTGTTCGAACGCCATGGCGTCGAACTCGCAAAAGCAGCGGAGGGCTTGTTTCAGTGGGCAGCTGTTGCATGCGGGTTAATAAATCATCCTCCTCCTAGTTTTGGGTTCAGCAAAAAGCAGGTCGTACAGCGCCTATTGGGACACTCTCGAGATCGCAATGAACAAGATCCGTTGGACCAATTATACGAAGAAGTTCTCGAAGGATACTTCAAACCGCCTGCAGCACAGACTCTATTTCGATCGGTGATGGGACAGCTTTTTGCTGCGATCGAGCCGCTTTCGATCCGTTCGCTGATTGTCCTGCGACGGCATGCACCCAAAGGTGATCCTGAGGATCCTGACCCTGAGGATTCTGATTGCGTCCTTGAAATGCTCCGTCACCTCGGCTCACTTCTCAGCAACGTCACCTCATCTGATGAAACGCGCCCTATTGTCCCTCTCCATACTTCATTCCGTGACTTTCTGGTCAATGAGAGGAGTGGGATATTTCACGTCGACCTTGGAAAGGCCCACCATCGGTTGGCACAATCCTGTCTTGATTTGATGCTCGACAACCTTAAATTCAACATTTGCAACCTCGAGTCATCGTATCTCGCCAACAAGGATGTCCCAGACATTGAATCTCGAACTTCCAAATATATTCCACCTAGTCTATCGTATGCGTGCGTTTTCTGGGACGATCATTTAGAACATGTTGCTTTCGAACAAGATCTCTTCAAGAAACTGCGATCCCTCTTCGAGACGAGGTTTCTGTTTTGGCTGGAAGTGCTTAGCATCAAGAATAGTGTTGGCCTTGCTTCACCGGCACTGGCATCTCTGAAGACGTGGTTGCTGTCTGATCAGCGGAAGGTAGGCACATCCTGTAATCATGAATATATGTCTCAGGTATTGACTATTGGGAAAAATAGGAACAGTCTTCCCAATCTGAGGCAGAGAATCTGTTGGCTCTGGTGAATGATGCACTCGCGTTCGTGCGGTATTTCGGCAAGGCGATAGCAAGGAGCGCCCCACACATATATATGTCTGCTCTTCCTTTCTCACCATCTTCTTCCCGCATCATCGAGTATTACCTTGACCTATTCCCTCACACTCTGTCTTTGGAACGTGGGCAATTGTCTCATTGGCCGGCATTAGAAATGACGATCCGAGCACATGACAAAGCAGTCTACTCCATTGCGTTCTCGCCTGATGGGCAACGCATCGCATCGGCCTCAGAGGATTGCACTATTCGCGTGTGGGATGCAACAACGAGTGAGGTTGTAGCGGGCCCGTTCATTGGACACACCGATGCGGTCTACTCTGTTGCGTTCTCACCGGACGGGCAACGCATTGCATCTGCCTCAGATGACTGTACGATTCGTGTATGGGATGCCGCAACAGGAGATGTCGTAGCTGGTCCGTTTATTGGACACACCGATGCGGTCAGATCTGTTGCATTCTCTCCGGACGGGCAGCACATCGCCTCGGGCTCGATCGATTGCACGATTCGCGTATGGGATTCCGCGACAGGAGAGGTTGTAGCAGGCCCGATTACTGGACACACCGGACGGGTCAGATCTGTTGCATTCTCGCCCAACGGGCAATGCATCGCCTCGGCTTCGGAAGATCGTACCATTCTTGTGTGGGATGCCGCAACAGGAGTCGTCGTAGCGGGCCCGTTTACAGGTCACACCAACTGGGTCACGTCTGTTGTGTTCTCGCCGGACGGACAATACATTGCCTCGGCCTCGAGAGATTGCACTATCCGTGTGTGGGATGCTGCAACAGGAGAGCTCGTAGCCGGCCCCTTTACTGGACATACTCATCCCATCTACTGTGTTGCTTTCTCGCCAGACGGGCAGCGGATCGCCTCAGCCTCAATAGATCGCACGATTTGCGTGTGGGATTCCGCAACAGGAGAGGTCGTGGCAGGCCCGTTTACTGGACATAGCAATTCGGTCGTTTCGGCTGCATTCTCGCCGGATGGGCAACGCATCGCCTCAGCCTCGTACGATTGTACAATTTGCATTTGGGATGCCAGAAAAGGAGGGGTAGGGGGCCCATGGACCGGACACACGCAATCGGTGTTTTCTATTGCATTCTCACCGGATGGGCTGAGGATCGCCTCTGCCTCTGCGGATCGTATGATTTGCGTGTGGGATGCTGCAACAGGAGAGGTCGCAGCAGGTCCATTCACTGGCCACACCAATTGGGTCATCCATGTTGTATTCTCGCCTGACGGTCAGCGGATCGCCTCGGCCTCGACCGACTGCACGATTCGTGTATGGGATTCCGCAACTGGAGAGGCACTAGGAAGCCCGTTTACTGGTCACACGGCTGTTGTCAAATCTGTTGCATTCTCGCCGGACGGGCAACGCATCACCTCCGCTTCGGACGATCGCACGATTTGTGTATGGGATGCCGCAACAGGGGAGGTGGTAGCTGGCCCGTTTTCTGGACATACAGATATACTCGAGTTTGTTGCATTCTCTCCGGACGGGCAACGCATCGCCTCGGCCTCGGACGATTGCATGGTTCGCGTGTGGGATTCCACAACAGGAGGAGTCGTAGTGGGCCCAATAGCTGGACACACTGAATGGGTCAGCAGTGTTGCATTCTCACCGGACGGTCAACGCATCGCCTCGGCCTCGGGAGATGGCACAATTCGCGTGTGGGATTCCACAACAGGAGAGATCTTAGCAGGCCCATTTACCGGACACACTGCACATGTGAATTGTGTTGCATTCTCACCAGACGGGCAGCGCATCGCCTCCGCCTCGGTAGATCGCACAATTTGCATGTGGGATGCTACAACAGGAGAGGTCGTAGCTGGCCCGTTTACTGGACATACTGAGTGGGCCGGGTCTGTTGCATTCTCACCAGACGGGCAGCGCATTGTCTCAGCCTCAGGAGATTGCACGATTCGCATGTGGGATGCCACAACAGGACAAGCTGCAGTGGGTTCCTCTACCAGACACACCGAATCTGTCAACTCTGTTCCATCCTCGATTGAGGGGAAATGCATCACGTCGGCCTTGCCGGATCACACGAGTTGTGTGGAGAAGAGAAGAAGAGAAGATATTGAGAAGTTGGACAAGTTCCCGATCAATAGTAATGGTTGGATGTGTGGGGAAGATGAAGAACTTATTTTATGGATTCCCCCAATTCATCGGCCGTATCTTTATAGACCCCACACTACCTGGGTTGCTGGTAAAGATAGAACCGAGCTTGATTTCTCAAAGTTTGTGCATGGGTGCAATTGGGCTACATTATATGTTCCTAGTCCAACTAAATAGAGTTAGATGTATGTATGCCATCTCGAATACTGTACGATCATGATATTCTTCGTAGGTGGAATTAGCACGAGTGGGCATGGCCTATCAGTAGAGAGTCGAAAATTCAATATTTGAGCCCAACCAATAAATTGCTGGGGTTGGGTTAAACGAACGACACGTGATACTTTTGGAAACTGCCCACTTACGTAATCACATGTTTACGCGATACGTGTTTAATTGACGAAACGTGCTAAACAAACTTGTTAATTATCAGTTGTCTACTCGCCATGGCCGCGACCGTCATGACCATCGACGGAGAAATGATTGACAACCTCCGCAAAGCCATCAATGACTGTGGAGACCGCGGCTTGCAACACGCATCCAAGTGGTATGCTAGGCCCAATCACTGCTAGGCCCGTGCACGCTCTAACAACACACTCGGAGGGCTGCTGAGCTTCTTGCAGCCGTTTTACCTTCCAAACGGCGCGCTCGTCAAGACCTTTCGTTCATATCGTCAACTCCCCCACGGACTGGCCCCTCTGGAGCCTCTCTACCCCCTGCCTCATTCCCTCCTTCCCACCCCCATGCCCCCCTCGCCAGCGCCGTAGACTCACGCGTGCCGCCAGAAGAACTCGCGCTTGAGTTTGACGAGGAAGACGTTCACTCTGCGGGGATGGCCAACTTTCGCTGTCGCGAGTTCGCTCGGGCGGCGCATACCTTGAGCGCGTGCTTGAGTGCCAGGGGGCGGTTCCTATGGCTATATAGCCAATATCTGGTACGTCATACATCTGTTCCTGGGAGGTGTCGGAGGGTAATACAACTGCAGCAAGGCCAGCGAGAAAACGGCTCTTAGAGATTGGAATAAGCTCGACAGTACGTCCGAAAAGAGCCCATTGACCTCAGTGATGATTGGTGAACATTTGCGTGCAGTGGATCGAAGTCAACCTGCGGTGCCGGTCAATCCAAGCCTCTTGACATTATACGAGACAGCTACCTCGCTCAAAAAAGCTACAGATCCATGGATACTGTTTCTGTACGGTTATTCTTGCCACTTTTATCATGCTAGTGCTCAGTACGACGCTTCAGCCGGGGTCTCCTACTCTACCGCCTCAACCGGAGAGAGGAGGCCATAGAATGCGCTCTACTCTCCCTTCAACGATATCTTTGGAATTGGTCTGCTTGGGACCTCCTCAGCAACCTCATCAATGACGGGGAGGAAGTAAGCATCTGGTGCCGTTAGTCCTTGCGAACCTGCTTATCGCTCTTCATAGCTCTTTTCTCTGCTCCCACTCTTGCCAATACCCTCGGCCCACCCGTTGGTCCATTTGTTTCAAATACGCACGCTCAATGCGCTCCACCAGCCGTCCGAAAATGAACTCGGCCTGTGTGACCGTCTCCTTGGACCAGATAATTTCCCGAAAAGTCTCTGGATTATGAGCCTCCGTGCTAACGTACTCTACCATCTACATGGTAAGCCATCTCCCTTTCCCTTATTGATACCCACCAATGGAAAGTTCGTTCCAAGATTTCCCCGCCGCAGAGCAGCAGTTTGAAAAAATTCTGAAGATTGACCCCTGCCGAATTGACGACATTGACGTCTACTCCAACATACTGTATGTTACAGAGAACCGTCTGACACTTTCCAGGCTCGCGCATGACTTTCTTGCCCTCGACAAAGACCGTCCAGAGGTGTGCTGTCTCGTCGGTTCGTTTTCCCCTTCCCTCTTCCCTGAATTAATAAAGAACCTGGGAAAATGGGCAGGCAATCACTACTCGTTAAGAGCAGAACATGAGAAAGCCATTCGATACTTCAGGCGTGCTACGCAACTTGATCGGACGTACCTCTCCGCTTGGACGCTCATGGGCCACGAGTATGTTGAGATGAAGAATTCGCATGCAGCAATTGAAGCGTATCGCCGTGCCGTGGACGTGAATAGGAAGGACTACCGTGCGTGGTATGGGCTCGGGCAGGCCTACGAACTCCTGAATATGCATCAATATGCCCTGCACTATTACCAGCACGCAACAGCTTTACGGTTCGTCGTTGTGCTAATCAATTTCTTACATTCATGTGTCGATAGCCCGTATGATGTCCGGCTGTGGCAAGCACAAGGCGCAAGCTATCAGGAAATGGGTAGACTACGCGAAGCCATCGAGTGCTTGAAACGAGCTTTACTTGGCGCTGACGCCAATGAGATTGCTATCTCTCTTAAATTGGCAGGGCTACATCACGATCTCGACGAAACCTCAGATGCGGTTACTTACCATCGGCGGGTCATTGACATCTCTCGTGCCATGCGTATGTCGTCGTTCCAAATTTCTACAACCGCAAGGGTGACGGTAGTTTCGCAGTCAAACCGGTGGCGGAGTGGGCCCGCTCTGCCATGTATGTCGCCCAATATTATATGTTGGAGGGAGGGGACCTTGAGCTTGCGAGGGATTTGCTAGAGAAGGTTGCGGCGAGTAACTCAGAGGACGCGGACTCGGCGGCGGACTTGCTGAAGAAAGTGAAAGCAGCGATAATGGGGAAGGAAGGACCGGAAGTGGAAGGGGTGAAAGAAGAAACATCGAGTGTTGAAATGTAGGAAACTGAGTGTGTGAATGTGACATGATGATAATGTTTCCTGCCGTGGAGGCTCAGTCTGGCCTACCCTCAAGTCACGGTCAGGTCACGGGGAATCAGACTACCAAATTTTGACGAGGCATAAAGAGGAGACCATGTCGAATACACCGCTCCTTTCTTTCTCTCAGTCTCCTTCGACGTCAACCCCAGAGCTTAACCAGAGCCATGATCCATCCCCTCTTTCCGTTTTACCAGCATCGACACCTGGTGGCCCATGTATCCCATCTGCCAGTTCTACCATTTTGAACGATACTCTCCCTCCAGATCTACCATCGCCCACTCACTTACACCGACGGAGGCCACCTATAGTTCCTCTAACTCCTCACGAAGAAGCCACTGCTGCGCGGGTGTCAGCGAGGTACGTCACCAGAAGAGGTTCCCATGCCTGGACAGCAATTTACATGTATAACCCATCTAGAGTTGCTGCTCGCTTGACCAGCGATCACATTTCCGTGCTCTTCCCGGACGTGAATACACCGTTTCGGGATGTCGAGGATGTAGTCGACCGTTTGCTTCCATACCATGTTTTTCAGCACCCCAAGGAGGACCTCCTCAAGGCGGCCAAGGGCAAAGGCAAAGCGACGGAAACAGAGATCCTCCAAAGTGAACTTGAAGGTACGTCTAGTTTTTCTGCTGAAAGTATCGCTTACTCGCTCACAATTCACTCAGAAACCAAGTTTGCCCTGGAGTGCTTCAAGCGCCGACGGGCGCTGGAGGAACGCTTCCGTCGTGCTAGGATCAAGTCTGGCAAGGCAGGTTACCTCGCATACATTCGCCCTCCGCTATTTTCTCACCGCGCCCCAGCGCACTGCGTTCGGTGACCAAGCTTACTTCCTTGAACGACAAATGATCGAGTGTGAACGCGCCGAGCATACCGCATTGACCACCGAGTTACGCAACGCCAAAGCTCAACTCGAGCAACTCACGCGTTTGCAGCGTGCTGTTGCAACCCAGCGTACAAATTATTATCCTTCTGCAGCTCCCGTCTACGCACATCATTACCGTGCCTACCATTATCCCTATGCCCAGACCTACGGGGTGCCGACAGGATCAGCGAGCACCACCCAGGGATATCCCTATTCCGTCCCCCTCAATTCCACCATCACCCATTATGTTCCACCAGCTCTCTCGACATCTCCCTCAACCGCCAAAGCGCTATCCGTTGCTTCTACACCGACGACGACGTCACCATCGACGTCTGCCTCTAACACACAACCCGTAGCCCCCACAATACCTACTTCTGTGTCCACTTCGATCCCCGTGAAGCTTCCTGTCACGTCGTTGCCAACACTACATGCCTTAGGCATCGTACCCGTTTCCACACAATCATTGTCAGCTAATGCACCTACACCGCTGGCGGTCTTGCGTGGTACATCAGAAAATGGTGCCATGCTTAACCTTGAGATCAACGTCTCACTACTCCAAGCTGCTCAAATGAGTGGACTGGCTCTTGTGCTAAACTCGATTATGCGGGGCTCGAGCGGAGAAGTGCCGCCACATGCCCAGGTCGGTGCTCCATACACATACCCTTTCGCCCCAGCGCAGCCATCAGCCACAGCGACCACAACGACTTCTTCAACGACTGCTGAACATAAAACAGCAGCGGCTCAGCCCACAGAACAGGAAGGGAAAACTTGAATAATACGGTTGTGTGTCCATCGGAGCATGACCGTCCTTACTATACTGGGTCGTCTATACTTATTCCTGACTATTTCTTGTACGGTTAATAAATGTCGGTTGTTGCATGGTTGCTGGAAATTTCGCAGTATGTACTCCTCAGATGGAGGAAGACTCTCCGAGCCATAGTCCTTCAACGTCTGGTAACTCTTTCGTTTTGAGGCGTTCTCCATCAACGAGGGCTCCCCCTTGAACCACTTCTTCGGGTACATATAAACTCAGGTCACGACATATTTTGACAAAGTCCATCGGAAGTGGGGCGACAATTGTCAAGCGAAAGCGCTTGTGAAGACCCGCACGCCGATACCTCTAACAGTGTGTCAGCCGCCCCGATGTCTGAAGAGCCCAGAAAAGGGGAAAAGGGTAACTGAAAAGAACACGCGTACCCAGAAGGAGATTGACGAAGAGTGCAAAAAAAGGCGGTTCGCAGGAACAACCGTAGATGCCAAGGTCTGCTGGGCAGGCATGGCGCTATCGTACAGCAAGTCGCCAAGAATTGGCACTGCAAAGATAAGGGCATCAGGAGATCCGTCCGTCCAATGATTACAACTCGCAGGAAAGCTTGTGCGAACGTGGACGTACCCTTCAGTATGTGTGCCATGTGTACGCGTAACTGGTGTTTCAACCCCGTATGTGGGTACAGGCGCACCAGCGATAAAGGCGCCACGTCCTGTATGCGATGCGTACAAACACAACACGTTGAGAATCGGTTGTGGAACCCTCTCACTCTCTCCCCCATCAATTTTTACTCACAGAAGAAGCGAGCACCTCCCACGCAGTCTTTGCAGCTTTGTTGCTGCTTCCCGGCTCGGGCTCGGGCTCTGTTTGCGTGCCAATCTGCACGCGACCATCGTTAAAGCACAACGAGCCTGCGATCAGTCCCTTCTTAGCCGGGAATCTGCCCGCCCCGCCACGGACCAAGGCGAGGTATGTCTTCTCAACAACGTGGGTACGAAACTGCTGTGAGAGTTCGCGGGCCATGGCCTTTGTGCGCGCGAGAATCAGAGCGCCTGTGGTTCCCTGTGATATTGCAAAGTTAGCCTGGAGGGTGTTGTCTAACGATGATGAAATGGTGCCGCGTGGCGGGACGGAACGAGCTGCGAACGTGCACGGTGACCCTTCCCGGCCTCGTACTACACGTACCTTGTCTAGGCGATGGACTGGATATGGATTCGTACTCAGGCCATATCTCTGCCGGAGCTCTATGGTGGCAATCGAACAATACATGTCGTAGCTGAGAATCGTTTCTTCCCGTCGGGTCAACACCGCATGAGACATTAGTACCCACCGTGCAGTACATCACCGAAAGCAGCAGGTCGCGGCGGTGGAGCCACCGCCGCCACCGCTGCTGCTGGCAGGTGGACGTTCTCCCCAGAGATAGCTGCATCGGCTCGGATTCTCCGGGTCCTTGAACAACTTGACTCGGAGGTAGTACCGTGACTCGGAGCGGTGGCCTGCGAGACGAGTCCAGGGGGCTTGTTCAGGACGATCACGCCACGGTCTACGTACAACACATGTAGTACGCCGCCACCCGTTCCTCCGAGTCCTCCGCTACGAGTATGTTCTGTTCTTCTTTGGGTAGCCGCTGCCGACATCACCGAGCCCGCAGCATGGCCGAAAGCTTCCACACCGGAGCTAACCTTACAGGACATCATCATGATTGTTGGCCACCTTCACGGTCTTGCGGAAGCTGGGAAGCCTGAGCGCGGGTTGTGATTTACAAAGCGACTAGCTCGGAGTTGAAGTTATGCTTGCTGATTGTTATTTTTTGACTTTGTTTGTTTGTAGAAGGAAGGGTCGTTGCGCCAAGTAACTTATTAATAACTTCTCCGTTCGTCCAATTGAGTTACAGGCTCGGTTCGTCTACCGTCTGTTTTTCTTTGTCTATCATAAGGGGCTGCCTGCCACGCAGGCGATGGATGGTGAACTCGGACAGAGGAACTGAAGTGGACGGCTGGCTGGCGACCTCAGGCTGGGGAATCGGCTCACCATCACGGAACAGCCTTACAGCCTGACCGTGATCTGAGTATGTTACTTTTCTCTGCTTCGTGGTGTTACTTTATAAAGCAGCACCAGTGAATTGCCCGTTTATCAAGTCAAAAAAATGGAGCATTCCATGTCAAATATGTCCAGCCCTCAGGCCCCCACTGGCAGGAACGACCAATCGCGCTCGCGCCGTCTAGAGAATCATGATGAAAAGGCGGTGCAAACATAACGCCGCGAGACAGTGAGCCATCGTGATGGCAACTGTGCTCTCTCGCTCACTAATGAGTCACTATAGTTCAAGTTGTTCCTGAGACATCAGAACCTCAATGTGGCGAGTTCCTTGTCACTTGACTAACGGTGTTTCTCTTCACAGCCTGGTTCCAGCGCCACTCGTTGAAATGAGGGAGCACAATTGGTTGTATAGGTTCCTGAGCAGATGGACACTCAAGTGAATGACACATGGTTGACCAACGGGAATCAAGCCACGCATGTGAAGAAACTAGAGATAATTATGAAAGTCACGACGCCTAACTAGATACGGTATATACTCGTACACACATGGACAGAGATGTAATGGTCATGTAACTACGTGTGGCTGTATGAAAATCTTACTCGAGGTGAGGTCGTTACGGTGTACCTGGAACGAAACTACTACTGGTTCTTCGGCCGTGATAAACTCTGGTATAGGACAGAAAGTACGGGAATATGGGAAGCTCGGTGGGGAAAAGCGGCGAATCCATCAAAGTATATACCTAAGTCAGTTATAATTAACCAGCCGCGTTGGCGTGCCAATGTGGTCATGATCGGAGTGGCGCTGGGGGAGCATAGATGCAAGGAGGAAGAGCAACACGGGGATCTGGGCATCTTTACTCAGACAGCAGAGCAGCCCCACTGGTCCGGGAGAAAGAGCGGCTGGACAATCTTACGCTGGTCGGTATAGGTGGCTGAGTAAAGACGAACTTGGGATGTTTCGCGCAACGCTCCCGTTAGATTGGCTTCCCCGCCCGGGGTTGTCATCCCACCTAAACATGCTGTGTCAATCTATGATGACAATAGAGATATCCAAAAATGGATACGAACAGATTTGCCGAGAATGGGGGACGGGCTTCGTTCGCCCATCCCAGCCTCAGTGGGGGAATGTTTGAATCAACACCCAGTTCGTGCTTCACACGTGCGAACTCGGATGAGGAATTGATCTCAGGTGCTGTGTGTAATTGTCCCACAGTCGGAACAAATGAAGAGAGAGAGAGCGTTGTGTATGACCTTTGCGGACGCATCGACTTGTCTACGGGGCGCCGAGCCTGTTCGGTGGAATCGCGTTCTCGAAGACACGATTTAGATGAGCGAGCCGAGATACGGGGGATCGCCTGAGCGGGCATCTCCCGTGGCGAAATGTACTGACGAGGTAGGTCGGGAAACCATGGGCCTTCCGAGGAAGCTTGGCTGGGTAGATAATGCGGGGTCATACCAATTGTCGTCGTCGTAGTGTCTGCGGGAATGTGAGGCCCAAAACGGGAAATGTCTAGCCGTGAAAGCACCGACGTAGAGTGCTGAGGAGGCTTGAGAGGGCCGAGATGATCCATCTGATGGTCGCGTACAACGTCAAAGGTAGATGCATGTCCCAGACTGTCCGGTTCCTTTTCTAGGTCGAATACCATCTTCTCAAGGTAAACCCTATCTGTACGGTTAATAACACGGAAAGGAAATCATCATGCAGTGAATGTACTCACAGTCTCTCTTGCGCTGTCTCCCAACGGGATGCAGCCCATTGAAGGGCTGTCAATAGCATTTTCACATCCTGCACATGGGACTCAATTTTCTGCGCAGACGCCGGCGCGAGTCTACCATCGCGCGTGGGACCGATCCCCTCACGAACTTTGAGTATCCACCGATCGACACATAAGACCGCAGCGGCGATCTCAGCGCTAACAAGCAGTAATGGGACATTCGACAGAGCACGCTTGTGCACAACCGTCAAGATCCTCGCAATCGCTTTCGCTGCGTTGACAGAGACCGCACGTGCGGTCAGTGCTTGTGCGAGACCAGGTGGGGTTGATCGCATATCACGTGGAGAGGATAGTAGAGCGATGGACGATGGGAGGAAGGCGCGCTGCATAAGTATCATCACCAGGTTGTAAGTCGTATAGAGTGTCGCTGATTGATTAGCCAGTACGACATCCTCGATGTCAGGGGACCATTTCACTAGAACAATAGTCAATATCACCGCGGATCATGAAATCTAGGGTCCTTGCTCACAATGTTGGGGCACTTTCTCCACCCATTCCGTCAGACTCTCATTCAATCGATTCGAAATTCTCTCCGCTCGTAGACCAGTGAAAAGACCATCGTGTTCGTTAAAATCCTTCAGCCGTATAAATGAAGACGTAAATCAACGACAGAATGAACAACATACAAAGCTGTGCATGGTGAATGCGACAATATCGGTGAGTCGAAGCCAAAGGTTGAACGCGGCGACTGTTGAAGGTTTATCAAGTGGCTGTCGAAATGCAAGCTGGGGGTCGTCATTCTCCCAGAAATCGTCATCAACTTCAAGAGGATATTCGGCGTTGGAGCTGCCAGAGTCCCGTGAGTGAGCACATGAGGCGTGTAGATAGATGAGACAAAGGCGTGCTCACTCGTCTTCCTTTGAGGCAGCGGGTCGCCCAAGAATGGCACATTGCATGCGATCCAGGCCGATTAGGTACCACCACACCCGTTTCCAGAGTTCGTTTTCAATGCTGGGCCTGGCTTTGGTATACGACTGCTTACTGTGCGCGCCGATATCTTGCATCTTTCGGATTCCGACGCTGATTGTATGCCACGTGCAGCGATGCCACCGAGTTTCGCATTGAAACTGAATCATGAGCTGAGACGGACAGCCAGTTAGCATCAACGCGTTGAAGACGAGAATGAGCGCGCATACACATAGTGTCTGGAGCTCAAATAAGCTCGCCGGAATCAGCACGGCCCGTCTTTTATTCTCGACTTCTGTTACATGATCAGCTCCGTAACAAATGACGAATGTACCATAGACGTACCCAAGATCGGGAAATAATACTTAAATCCTGCTGTTTGCCATTGAAATGGCTCGGCGTGTTCGTTCAGGGGGACATCGACAGGCTCATCCAGGAGTACCCGCGCGTCATTCGTGTAACGACTAGCCAGGGCAAATACACACATGCAAGTGCATGCGAACCAGATATCTCTCTCATACAACCTCTCCGCAAAATGGCGTGCAAAGGTTGGTCGGTGCAAAAGAGGGAACATGCTGTTGCAGTGCAGGAAGTAAAGATCTATCAGAGCTGCGGCCAGATCCGACGACGGCCAATGTTGGAGGAGCCCCGAGAAAGTATCCGAAGAAGTATATTCTCCCTCATACGCGAGTTCCCACTAGAAAAAGAAAGTATCAGACGTGTCATAGTAAAGGAAGGGGCGGAGCACCGTCAGCAAGAACGAATACTCACATCTGGAGAGCGCCAATATTCTCTCCTACGTAAGCCTTCTGCAACAGCGCGGGGGCTCTTGTGTCCACTCTCCTTGATGTGTTCCATTTCGTTGGCTATAGTATCTACATCAGCACCCATTATTTCCAGGAGTTGCCTCGCTTTCATCTCGCGGACGGCAATAATAAGATCGTAGTTGGTACTTCTACCGTGAAACCTATATGCCGCGTCGAGGAGGCGATCAGCTTTGACCTGAGGGACCCTATCAAGTAGAGTAAGGCGCCCCATCGACTGGATAAGCTTATTTCTTGGGTCGTCTTCGTCAGACGAAACACCGTCGTCGTCGAAAAGAACAGCTACAGACGTCGATGCGGTTATTCGTGTGCGAGCCAGAGGTACAAGGGGTCGAGAGGGATGACTGACGAAGAGACCATATTGCCGCTTTCCTCCCGCCTGCTGATAAAGGGGCAGGCTCATCCCTCCAAGAGTCACGCACAATAGGTGGCCCCAGTTCAGCAGAGAAATCGGTCTCTGGACGGAGCTATTGAAATGGCCAATCGGTAAAGCAAGCGACAGAGTCAAGAGTCAGGTCGCGCGTCCCCAGAAAGCCTTTGAGCTTAAATGACAAAACGCACACGTTTTAGCAAAGCCTCTATCTTCTCTACCCTGTCCTCCAGACTGGTAACGTAACTGTTTTACAGGCAAGTTAGCAACACGTGTTTGGAGCAGATAACAGCCAAGCGCAAACGGACGCCTTGGGAGGACCCCGACGCTTAGAAGCTTCGCTATAGAGAAGCCGGGTCAGCACAGCAAATGGGGGATTCGAACGAGTCGAAGCTAACAGGTAGGTGCAAATCTTCCTATTTTGTACGCAGTTCGTGCATACGTTATCCGGCATTTTAGGGCCATCGCACCGCGTCTTCCGACGACGACAATCATCGCAGGCCCGTTCGACGTTTCGCTTCTTGGAGATAGAAGGGGAGAAGGATTGAGACCAGTCAGAGATAGGGCCTGTGGTCGGTCGAGCCGGTGCCACATGACGGGAGGCGATCGGAGGCGCTTGCATGACGAGACTAGATTGGGGCATTCGCCCTTTGAATCACGGCGGCCGCGGGAATGACGGAGCTACTTGGCTCTCTCTGGAGAAGTAAGGACAAGAAGAAGAATGTCGGTACAGTTACGGGGGCCGAAAGTCGAAACGAGGGGTGACTTTAACGAAACAAGTACTGGCAGCACAGGCGCTCTGGGCATTTGTTCATCATTCGACGAGACAACGCCAGGGGGCTGCGCCAGGGCTAAATTGTGTGATGATCAACCAGGCCTTCAAGCGCTCGTGTGCTCCGCTCCCGCCCCAAGACTGCCCAAACTTACGGTTCTGAGAAATTTTAAACACATCTTGACCCTCCGCGCGTACCATTAACCCATTAGGGGTTGGCGTGTAAATTAGATCATTACGAGAACCTGTACAAAATGGTACATACGTTTGATTATTCATGTCCAAGGTTTTGGTCATGATATATCATATATCATCTTTCTGATCAACGGACGGACATCTCGGTCGTCATGGTCAGCAGGCCGATAAGCCGTTTGCTGACGCGGTCTACCTCCTGACATTGACGTTGACATTGATCAATGACTACCCTTCGACCCGTTGTCCTCTTCTCCCGTTTTATGGCTTCCAAGCCACCTCTCAGTCGCCCTGCACCTCACCCGCTTCCCACCGAGCAACAACGCGAATTTGAAGCCCTTCAACGACGAGCCGAAGCAGAGGCCTCGACAGATGCTCACCCAGATGCACCTATCCCACTCAAAGCAGAGTTCGATGGCGACACGAACCCAGCAACGGGCGAACGGGGCGGACCAAAGCGAGAACCCGTTCAGCGCTGGGTGGAGGAGGAGGGCGATTGGAGCTTTAAAGGGAGAGTATCAGATTTCTAATCACCCACCCAAATCGTGACCGCCCGTGTCATGACTCGATGGGCACTCGACACTGGATGAGTACGTCCAAATCTTCTATAGTGCCGTCCGCCGTCCTCTGAAACAAAACGAAGTATAGCCACGTAGTACAACTGCCAACAGACAAGGCGGGAGAGGAAGTTTCAGAGTACACCAATCCCTACAGACAGATATCTACCGTCGGCACATGAGCTTGCTCTCTTATTGTTGTTAGCACGCATCCAGTGGCCAAAGGCACACCGAACCTGTGCCTCTGACGGCGGAACTCCATACTGCCGGACGAGACCTTCGGTAACGAGCCGGCGGCGCAGCCTTTTTCAGATCTCCAACTACAGTACATACACTACTTTACGTGTCCTGATGCTAGATCGTTCAGCTCTTCGCTGTACTTTACTGTATGTGGTATAGCGCGGAAGTTGCCTGGCCAGTAACCAGAAATCGTCCCTTGAGCGGGCACTAGTGCCCGACGTGCCTAGTCTAATGAGAGATCCCGCAGCTAGTACAGCACGCGGTGCATGGGCGGCACGCCACAACGTGCCAAAACTGTAGACCCGTATGCGCTACAGCTACAGCCCAGCCCCTGAGCTACTAGTTCCCGATAAGTTATCAGCGTGTGCCATCAAACTCACCGTCGTTCAGTGGCGCGATAGCCATCTCGTGCAAAGCCTGGAAACCAGTGCTCCCCTGCACATCCACGCCAAGTGCCTCGGCGTCTTTCCCAAATGCCTCGACATCAAGCACCATCTGCTGCCGTATCCGCTCCTCGTCCCGCCCATCGTCCTCCTTCGGCACTCCCCCAAACAGCGAAAACGCGGGCTTTTTGCCTTTTTTGAGTTTCCTCAACGATTCCTCCTTCTTGCGCATCGCCGTCACATAAAAGATGTATTTTTGCACCACGGCCTCGAACACCTCTTCCGCGTAAGGTCGCATCAAGTCCTCCCTCAAAGAGGCGCCGGAACCGCCACCCCCAGATTCCACCCCAAAGAAGACGCGAACGGGGCGCAACAACCCCGCGACAAAGAAACTTGGTTCCGAGGGCGGGCGCTTGTTCGACATGGCGCGGAACTGTAGTGGCACGGAGCGCACAGGTTGCAGTGCCTCGCTTGCGCGGCGTGTCAAGATATTTACGATTTGTGACGAGAGTGGCGGGATGAGAGCAGTCACATTTTGCAGAACTGCTCGCAGGGCATCTACCATGAGCAATAACATGATCAGAATATGTAATAAAAAAAAGAACGAACGAGGAAATGGGGAGACGCACCTTCTCCTTGCACACGTTCTGCAGAAGTTTCCCCATCGGTAAACAAAAACGCCAGCATCGGGCTGACTTCATAGCGCCATAGTTCCCATGTTTGAGATTCTAGCAACTTCACATCAGCGATCACGGCCGCGCATTGACGCAGTAGCGCATCGTCAGCGGCGATAGACTCTGAAGAGCTTCCCTCGGCTTGTGGGCCAGGCGTTGACGCGCGAGAGACTACTTTTGGCGTATCCCCAGGCGCCAAAAGCTGCACATACTCAGTGGGGTTGGCAGAGAATCAGGGCAGTGAAGTCATACCTTCTCGTTGGCCGACGGTAGGGGCTTCGAGGGATCAAGTGAGAAAGGTGGGAGGTTACTCTCAATCCATGTATGATACCGACTTAGAATCTGTAACATGAGCTTCCAAAAGCGGTGCGCGAGCTGTGGTACATAGACATTCCGGTCCCAGCAGGTCGTCATCGCCGACCACACGGCGGCCGACGAGCTCATCACAAAAGGCTTGGTATCCGCTGTTCTCGTCAACGTCATCCACTATCCCGAGTTTCGAGGCACAGAGCTGACGAACCTTTCTTCGAGCTTGATTCGGGCTCGAGCTTGCTCGTGGACAAGGCGTCTTCGAGGCGTGTCACGATCTCTTTCCACCGCAGTTGGAAGTACACCGGCAGCTGCCAACGACGCTCGAACGCCAGGAATGTGGGATGCATAGCCATAGCACGGGCAGCACGGGCAGAAGGCGCAAGGTATGAAAGCGAGCAGATGAAGGACTGCGTCGTTTCGTGATTCTGTTTTTCGCAAGTTTGTTAAGCGCGCCGCCCCAACGTCGACAAGATCTAGGAGGACGCGCGCACCCTACGAAACTCATCCGGCCGTCCCGCAGCGAACAACGTGCTACCAAGTTCGTCCATGAGCGCGCGCGCAGGCTCAGCCCACACCACATTGGCGAGGATTTCAAAGCCCGTGTTGGACCCACCGTCGACCCCGCCATCTCCCTCTTGCCCGATCCTCGTACCGATGCGTTCCGCAACGTCCATGATACGCTTCAGATCGCGCTCTATGAATGCAAGTATGTTGTTGTACAAGACGGCGAGTGGGTTGTCGATCTCATCGAGGCGCGGCGCGGCCGTACGGACTGCATCGAAAGGGTTCGATTGCAACGCAAAGGCCGTGAATGGTGCATGGGGCGTCCGCGCGGTGTCAGGCACAGCGGTCTTCTCGTGTATTGGGAATGGCGTCTGCGGGATGAATGGGGAATGAAGAGCTTGGAGCGCGCCAGGGAAAATGGTCTAGAGGGCAGTAGACAGGTTAAGCCATTTTACGGAACGTTGGTAGATCAGTCATATGTAAGTAACCTTTTTAACAAAGTCACGCAAGACATCGCGCCGGAGCACGTCTTCTGCGTCCCGCCAAAGTTGAAGCACGTCGTAAGTCCGCAGACACTCGGTCAGGTCTGCCAATCGTTTTGCCTTGTCAATGTCTGAGAGCTTGCCCGTGCTAAGCATGGTCACGGTGTTGGAGAAGAGATGGTCAAGGTCTGATGACAAAGTCGATTGTATTCGACTGATTCGCTACGAGGTCTGGACGGTCAAAGAGGTAGGAACACGACGGGAGAGACAGCCCACAAACCCATTGAATTTCGTCGACAAATGCGGATCGGGTGTCGGCGTGCGCCTTGGAAACATGATAAAGGAGTTGAGTGTATTCTACTGCAACCCGTACAAGATGCTTCGCACGGTTCCCTCGTGGTCTTTGTCAACTGGGCATGAGGGGGTACGCGTAGGGACAGAACGAGAGTAGCCCACCGATCGTCATTGTCTTCGCTTGGGCCACCGATAGATTGCAAGGGAAGAGAACTGAGATCAGGCGAAGACGGGCCATCTGGGGACGCAATGAGAAGGAGTGACTCAAGGCGACCCACTGATTCCGAGATTTTGAGAAGTAAATGTAAGTAAGTCTATAGCAAGGGTTCGTTAAGATACTGTATGGCAACACACGTGGGGCTAACCTTCTCATCACGAAGGCAAGACCGCTTTTTAAGCTTGCTTTGAATGGCTTCCTGAACAAGAGACAGTTCCCGTCGGGATTCCTAGCAAGTCTTAGATGATACATGATTTCAATGGGTGTTGAACTCACTAGGATTTGTGATTTTAAATCGCCTAATGGCCATTTCAGGCGGTCTAGTCGAGCACCTTCCCCTCTCAAGTCCGTACTGAGGCTTATGAACGCCTCATAATCATCATTGATGAGCTGGACGAGTTCCTCCTTGAGGACTGAAAGGTAGTCTCGTAATTCCGCTCTCAAGTCGGGTAGGGATGTGTGTACACGCGATAGGAGGAACTCTTCCACATTAAATACCGTTGCAGTGAAGAAGGGATTGTTATGTGCGAGAGGTGGATAGAGGGGGAGGTCGTGATCTGGTGGGTCGAGTGAGTGTTCACGCGCCTCGAGTTCATCAGCGAGCCGCTCGAGCTCAAAAGGGTCCCGAGAAGTGCTCGGTGTCGCGATAGGGCTTTTTAAGTCCATGACAAGGAGTGATGCGACGACCAAGTTCGGAACGCGTACGCGACGCGCTTCAATCATTTCACACACACAGTTAATTTACTGGCTCATGGCCCGCTCCATTGATACAAATAGTATTTGCAACTACGAATTGCACAACGGGACTAAATTTTGATACGACAGTGATACAGGAACAATGTGAATGCTACAAAAAATGAAGCAATATCACCGCCGAATACCTCTGGCCGCAGGGACACCGCGACCGCGACGAGCTGCAAGACAAGTCAGTAAGAACAATCAACCCTCGGATTACGAGGTTAACGGTACCATTGGCTGCATAGTGATATCAATAGAGCCCTGATTCGAATGAAAAAAAAAACGAACCTCTCATGATTGTGGCACGTCCACGGGCCGTTCCGATACCCCGACCCCGCATAGCATTAGGACCAACACGCTTAAACCTAAGGAGACACTCTTCATGTGAGAATGTCCGTAATGGCTCGAAAAGATGATGCGACATACATGGGTGCATTTTGCAACATATCAGGGACGATGAAGAAACGAACCACACTTCCTCGGATATAGACTTGATCAAGCTGAGAGACGCGACCATCCCTTCCAGTCACAGTGATATCCTTCAAGGAGATGTTAAGGTTATCCTCCGCTGCAAACAAAAATATCAGCATGGACAATCAGATCTACCAAGATGGCCAACCTTCGGCAAGCTTTCCGCGATAAAGTTGTCCCGTCTTGAGCTCAACAGTAACTACATGTCCCAGTGACTCGTGCAGAAGTTTGACGGGAACTCCTAGACCTGCAGACATATTTTCGAAATGAGTTGAAAACAGGTCAAGGGAGAGACCGATTAGCGTTCCTCGTTGCCGTTGCATACCATAAACGAGGACAAATCTTAGTCATGAATTAGTCATCATTCAGATCAAAACTGGTGTACTGTATGATTTATTTTATTTTTGCGAAAAAATTGTGGCAGACTGCTTGGTGACCGGGGCGCGACCAAGAGAAGGGCCTACCGATAATCCACCTCCACAGTCCCTCCACCACCGAAATAACAAAGGTTGCCGCATGTGTCACGGTCAAGATGATGGCCGGGCCTAGCCCCGCCGTGTGGCGTGGTGAACTTCAGAATGGCACGTGCCAACCACAAAATCCACATCCACAAATACAGGGGATTCCGTGCCATGCCCGATCACACCGGTACGTGGAGTAACTTAGACTACTGTAATGAGCTGCCGCCAGACCGCCCTAGCACCTTATTGTATATGAGCGTCATCGCCCAAAAGGGTCCTAGCAGGGCACGTCGAGGAGTGCAGGCTGCCGAGCGGAGAGTTGAAGGCAGCACCCCCCAATGTACTTGGTGAATGCGTGGCCCGCCCTCTGGTGTTGTAAGTTACCTGGTTTCCAGATTACCTTAATTTAGTTTGTTATTATTAAACCTTTTTG
Organism: Lactifluus rugatus; assembly: GCA_003315895.1. NCBI lineage: Eukaryota > Fungi > Basidiomycota > Agaricomycetes > Russulales > Russulaceae > Lactifluus > Lactifluus rugatus. The sequence goes on along the minus strand of QFDW01003246.1, from coordinate 4,459 downwards.
TTGTATAGCCTATTCTTGGAAATTTTACCGAAAATTATTCATTTAAGTTAATTAGTAAGTCGAGTTGCCACTCGAACGCCACACCCAGTACTGGAAGCGCCCGCGCCCAAGTGACTTGGTTGTGCCACGGCTCGCCTACCGCACAGCACAGACTACGCACCTGCACCAGTTTTTCGCCTGAAAGACTACCGCTGCACTTTTTACAGCGTAAAAGATTGAAGAAGATAGAAATATGCCCAACTTATTCTCTATATCAACCAATACTGTGTGAATTTTGTGTATCATAAAGTGAGTACTAGTGTGAGCATAAAAGCCTCACCGAACTCTTTCCAGAGCCAGCACAGTGACAATATCTACAGTACTAGTAAGCGGTGTTGGTGCACTGGCATCGATACCAGCTACTTGCATTGTCCGCCAGTCGTGCCCAGCACAGAGTTCCCCCAATGTGGTTGTGGTAAACTAAATGTGTCAGTGCTGACTCTTCCAAACTTGGGCCTTGGCTCCTGTTGAATTTCTGTCTGTTGCTTTAAAGATGGCAAGATTTATTGCCTTCGTGTTCAGAACAACCCCCGGGTTGCAGCAACGAACCAATGCCAATCATAATAACCACGACGCATAATTATCATTGTGAGTTCTACTCAGAATTTCATCTGGACATGCTAGAATAAACTTATCTGACGCCTTTTCTGGTCCTCACAGCACTGTCTCTACAAGAGCCTCCATCCAAGCGTGCCAGGGTAACTCGGGCTAAGGATGGAGGTAACACAAAGGGCGTTCTGTCCAAGAGGTCTCACGGCTGCTTGAGTGAACTCCCCGCCGTTCCTTTGGATATTTTGTACGAGGTAAATAGTTTACCTTTCTCCTTGAGTCCAGCTATATTTGAGACATGGTCTTTGTTCAGGTTTTTGGACATCTCTCGCCCGCGGACTTGCTCTCGCTTGGCCGCGTGAACAAGGCATTTCGCCTCGTTCTCATGTCTCGGCAGTCTTCCTTTCTTTGGAATGCGTCACTTAACCACTGCGGTGCTCCACCTTGCCCGGAAGATATGGCACCCCCAGCATGGGCTCATTTGCTCTTTGGCGGTACTTATTGCTACGTGAGTACCTCATTTTTTACTCGATGGTCCAGTGTCACAATTTGCGTAATCTAGAGTTGCGACGCACCTCGAGTAAATAAGATTTTGTTTTCTTTGCGGAGGCGCGCATGCAAATCCTGCTTGAAATCCCAGTAAGCGGTCAACCTCGTTAATCACTCACGATCAGCACGACTGACCCTTCCAGTTTGCGATGCTCATTGGATGTGCCAGAAGAGTACGCAGACATGATCCGTTTCGATACCGGTCAGTTTAATTGCTACTCCTGGCATGCATTGGCTCCATACATTAATAGTGTACACCAAAGGTGCTATTCATCAACCAAGGTCCTTGTGCGTTAAGCACTGGTGGGATGAAGATGTCCAGGCGTTCCACGCCGAGTTAGATGCATATAAGCGCACTGTCCATAATCTAGCCGGCAGTCTCCCTGATACAAAGGCGACTGTCTCTGAATTCTTTGAAAAAAAGAAGAAGAGAGTGGTGAACATCCAAGAGGTAACCATCCTACACATTTTCGATGTACAGAGTTCTGAGTTGTCCACCATCCTAGCATGTCGCCATATGCTTAGCATGGGAAAAGGCCCGCGAGACAGAGCGCAGCAATCAATTATCTGACGTCAGGGAAAAACGCCTCGAATAGTAGGTCTTGTGGCTTTTCGTTGAGATGGTCGTTCATGTTGTATCTTGGCAGCATCAAGGCCCGGTTCCCTGGCCCTTCCTATCACGAGGAAGATGTGAACATGCTACGCTGGCATCATGAAGTGAGAGCCAGTAAGCCTATTTCTGATCGAGGTATTTCTAGGTTGGCTTCATCGCGATGTCTCACCTGATGCACAATGGGTCTAGTATGGCAACGTGTCGAACCAATTCTCCGTCCTCGAGTCAATGATGCCAGGCACCAGCGACTGATACGTGAAGGAGGAGAAAGTTACCGTCAACGCTGGGATGTCATTGTCACGCAATACGGGAACTTTTTGAAGACACTCCCACCGCTCTACGTAGCTCTTGCGCCGACAGCAGTCGAGTTCTTGAGCGAGAACCAGGCTCTGGCAGATGCAGTAGCATTTGGCAGCGGTCATGACATTCCAGGGCTCAGAGACCAGATCTCTGAGGCAATAAGCACACTCGAACTCGAATTAGAGTCGCAGAAGCAGAAACGTGCGAAGCTGTTACGGTCCCTTCTTCCGAATGGGAGTGTTTCTGAGTATACGACGGATGAGGAAGCTCTTAGCCTCGCGACGTCGATATATGAATGCTCCGATTGTCATCTCCCAGCTTCCGGACTTCACATGCTTGCACACGACTGTGACCGTGCACAGAAACCGAAAGTACTCAGCCCTCAGTTAAGCGTACGAGGCAGAGAGGCCGCGAGACCACGGTACTGGAGCTGGACAGGAGGAACGACAGATTCGTCTGCATGGGGTGCCCGCGCGCGTCCTTCTTCCAGAATGGGGTAGACGTGCTAGGTCGTTGCGTGCGGGACTGGCGCTCATGCGTGGGTTTGATTTCTCCCTGTTGCGACTTTATGTGGGCGCATTGTTGACGTTGCCATATGCTGCAGATTGCTCATGCAATTGGCGCGAAAAAGGAACGCTGGCATAATAACGATCCCGTATGGCTGTGGATCGGGACATCGAAAACAGTGCCCATCAACGGGGACGAGTACACGAGCGACCACGCATATGGATGCCTGCACTGTCCTGTCACTATCGATTCTACTAGTGGCGCTATTCGGTGGTACAAGAAAGTGGTTGCGGTTAAGGAGCATATCCAGATCGAGTAAGCCGTCTCGTTTGTCTATGGGACCTAGCAGGGATTTGACACGGTAATATCTTAACAGGCATTGGAAAAACGAACCGATGGAAGGACAGGACTTCTACTACAACTTTGGGTCGAGCCGGTCGGGCTGCCGATCACTGCTAGCGATGTCTCAATGAAGAGGCTGCTACCGCAACGACCACAGGATCTATGGCGACAGGGGCCGGGACGCCTACAAAGTTACTTTGGCCTTCAAGTTCAACTGTGTATTCTTGTAATATATGGACTCACTCCATGAGATCCCCAATCGGTATGCGTGGTCACCAACATTTTTGGAAATTAAACCTATGAGGTTTTGTTAAATTTTTTTTTTACCAACTCAACAACATACAGCCTTTGATGTTGAGCATACGTAACACAAACCTCAATTCAGTACTTACAGAATATGTTTTGGAATATGTTAGTTCGTACGTAACGAGTTAACAATTATATACCCGTACTTCCGACTCACTGTGTGTGTACTTGTACGTCACGAGTTGTCTGGCCAATGCCCAATTGATTTGCTGTTTTATCGTTGACTCGACTCGCCTTCAACTCGCTAGGCCAAGGGCCAGCAAAATTGTCGTGCCTACCTCGTCAAAAGTGATGTCTCCAACTCTCTCAATACCACTGCCACACCCGGTGCGGCCATTCCCTTCCTAATTCACAGAGAAAAGGAAAGATGCCAGAACTTCGTCCTTGCGCAAACCTGCCATGTAAGCGCATGGGAGCGTCGAGTTGGACAGTCAACCAAGCGCATCTTAGGTATTTCAGCATTAGACAGTTGTTAGACCCCAAAGTCAACGGTGGCAAAGGTGAAGGTAAAAAAAGGCTTTTACTGTGAGCCTTCGGCATCAAATTTTGGTGGGATAAAAATCTATCCACGAAATTTCGCCGTCGTAATGCTGAGTACAGTGACTTGGGCACAAGACGGTAGCATAAGTCCAAAAGGCCATAGCATCAGGAAATTGTGCAAAAACATTTCAACTCTTCCACTTTTGCAAGTAGAAAAGTGAAAAAGTGAAAAAGTTTGATTTTTTACCTGTCCACCTTTTTTTTCTCCGTTACAGAAATTTTTGTGCTTTCTGAAATGTTTTCAACTTTTCAACTATTTTTTCACCAAGGTGGACAACAATTTTTCACCCGATTCTAGGTTACTTTTCTACTTTTTGGGCTTTTTCACTTGTACATGCTTGCACGAGCTCACACGAGCTCGGACAAGTCTGAAAAGGTTTGCTGCAGGTTTCCTGATGTAACCAAGTAAGGCAACTACTGATAGGCCATGGATGGCCGAGGCACTGGCACTACCGTGACCCCGCATCGACACAGCCCAGCTAAGTCTGCTTCTTCTTAAGATCTTGTTCCAACCTCGCGCCGGCCTACCGGGTTATCGATTTCGATTATCTTTCAAGCGCACATTGGCAACTACTATGCTTTTTCGGCGCTCTTCGTAAGGTGAACACGAGATCTGATTCCCAGCATCACGAGACACCAGTGATCCAAGGCGAGCTATTCCTTGTTTCCTAATATGATTGGCGCGGACCTACAATCAACCCGACCTATAGCTTC
>QFDW01003235.1:0-16002 GCA_003315895.1 Lactifluus rugatus | reverse complement strand
AGGCCTTCCCGACATGTGCGGCAAGCGTCCGCGCAGGAGACGCAGCCGATGGTGGTGGTGGTCCCGCAGGCACCGGCGGTGATGTGAGTTCCGTAACAGGGATGGGTACAGGTGCGGGTGCAGGTTCCTCGAACGCACCCCATGGGTCCTCGTTGTCCGCCGCATCGCCCCAGGCCACCGCGACGGCGTTTGAGTCTGTGTCACTCAATTCAGCTGCCGCGCTTTCGAATGCATCTTTATGTAGGAGGGAATTAGTATGTGCGATGTTCAAGTGAGAAGAGGGTACGTGCTCCAGTCATCTGCGTCAGCGTTTACGTCCATCAAGTCGCCACCCCATCGCGCCTCCTCTGCTAGTCCTCCTGATAGATGACCTGGCACGGACATCTTGTGAGCACCGAGCTGCATCCCTTTGGGTTTGCTGCTGCTTTGTATAGCCGGTGCCGGTTGTTGGCTGTTGGTCGAGGGTCTTGTCTCAATTGGCACCGGAGGTGGAGGCGCGATTGCAGCCTGTAGATCGGTAGGCGCAAACTATACAGGAGGTTCGAGGGAAGGTTATACCAAGGAATCATAGCATACTTACCTTTTTGCCGATAGAAGATATTGCCCAGCCTGCGAGTGCGCCAGCTGCGCCGGCGGCGGAACTCACAAGGGTGGTTTCACCACCTCCATTCGGCGCGCTGAGACCGACGGTAGGTAGTCCGTCACCTGCAAGGGCAGTTTCAGGCTGCTGACCGTCGTCAGAGTCTTTTCAACAGTATTGGATAGGAGCGTCGATACCGACCATCTTGGCGGCGTGCTCCTCAAGGATTTGGATGAGCATTGCCACAGCCTTAAATGCCTGGTCGCGCACAATCCTGCCCAAGTCAGATACAGACAGTAATGATGCCACTGATAGAAACTTACTTTTCCTTGTCCACTAACGCTCCCGCCACCAGTCCCACAACCCTTCCCGCCAGCTCCTCCACCTCAAATAAGCTTGCGCATGCCATACAGGCCATGAGAGCAGCTACGCGGGCTGGAGGAAAGCTATCCTTCAACGCCTTGGCACATGCGGCACCAAGAACCTTGCGTCGCGTATTATGCCCGAGAGTTGGGCCGAGACGACCGATAAGTATAATCGAGTTGGTGCGGATGGGGGGCTCGGGGTCAGACTGAAGACGCGCAAGATGACGGAGGAGATCGTTGTTCAGAATACGCTCTGTGAACTAGTGGTAGACATACATGAGCATGGGTCCACAGAGGTATACCTGGAATACCTTATCAGAGAGAAGGCCGATAGCTTTCACCGTCGTTTCGCGGATAACAGGAACCGTATCTGCAAAACCTGTTTGCTGCGCCGCTATATATTAACTTGAAGTAAGCAGCCCGATGAGCCACAGACTCACGATGTGCGGCCAGATCTTTTCCGACACGGTCTGCTTATCGAGTTTATCTGCGAACTCTGGCAGCGTGTCGAGCAGCGCCATACGCGTCCCTCGGTCCGGATTGACAAATAACTTTACTACAGGTTCAAGCACTAGGCTCCTATACTCGTCTGACGAGGCGTACATCCCGAGTTGGATCACCAGCGGAATGATGGACGGAGCGGATATGGACATAGTTGCATGAGTAAGGGAGGTGAGTAGGGCGGGGAGAATAAGATGTGTTGAAAACATTGAGGGCAGAGTAGGGGCTGCGTCTTTGATTATCCTTCATGTCAAATGGTCGTCGGCATTTCGTCATCTTGAGACGAACATGTTACGCACCGAAGCAAGGTTGCCCTTTCTCCATCCGCCATCAAACCAAAGCTTTCCAATCCTTCACATATCTTGAACAGTCTGTTCCCCCTGAAGAATCCGCCGCTCTCCCCAAGACTCTCCGCCAAACCGACATCGAGTAGTGCTTTGGGCGTGATGCGCCCTTTTGGGTTTGGATTAAGCAACTTTTTGAGCGAGGGCCATAATGAGGGTGGAATTGCTCCGCGTGCCGAAGCCTGTGGAGGGTTATAGGGAGGATCGAGAAACGACGGGTGGGGAATCGCCGGGTTGAAGAGGTTAAAGGTGAGTAGTGCCAAGGCATAGGCATCAATTGCTGCAATTGGGCCACTACAGAATATGATGGACTTTTACAGACGACGATGAACGGGCATGCTTACTCCTTTAGTGCAGCCCACCCGCCTTTCTCATTCTCTGGCATGCGGTGGACATTCAAATCCCCGGCGTAGGTCTAAGCCTTAATATGATGAAGCACCGACGGCGAATGAAGGAGACAATACGCACCACAAGGACCGCATTTGGCTCTGTGGGATCACTGAAGAGCTCGAACCCTCCGAGCTTCCATTCACCGGTGGCAGAAAGGAATATCGAGTTGATGCGGACGGTACCATGAGCCGCGTTGCATGAAGTGTTGATAAACGAAAGGGCATTCTAGACGTCTAATAAGGTGCGCATATTCCTGTTTCAGATGAGGGCTGAAGCACGTACCGTTACACGATGCAAACCCCACAAAAGCCAATCCACTCTGTCTTTTACAGAGGTGGCCTCCATTGACGAGAGCTCTACAGACAGTGGCTTGACACGCTCCGTCATGATGTAAACTGTACTATCCGCCTCGATAGCGTCCATGAATTTGAGTATGTCGGGGTGTCGGGTGACGCGTAATTTTCTGACCGCGTTTTGAGCAACGGGAAATAAATTACGCCTCTGTTGACTGTTAAACTCGAAAACGGATACAAGGGTGCCATCATCCTGAGTATGATTCAGTATGAAGCAAAGCAAGCTCGATAAAAAAAAGACATTACCCGCTTTGTTGCGTCGTACAATGTCCAGATGCTAGAAGTGTCAAGGGGCGGGAGTTTTCTCCCTAGAGAAAAAGGGAGATTTAGACCAGACTTTTGCACTATAGAAGACACAGCGACACTGCCGAGTGTCCTGAGATAATCCATGTCGCCAATTAAAACTGTACCGCGTAACTTAAGGTAAAGATGCTTGTGCGATACCTGTGCGGCACGGAGTAGCCGTGCCTCGACGCGTAACGTAATTGTTGTACACGCTACACGGTTTGGCCGGTTCCTCTTATTCACACCACCTCGATGAGGCCATAGGCGCAGTGACAGAATACACCACAACCCATTGTACTTTCTCTAATCCCGAAATGGCCCTAAACGGGACCAACCTCGCTGCTTCGACCTCTTACTCCTCTCCAATCCTCGATGTCCTTGACCCAAGTCCAAGTCATTTCGACGATCCACCAATTGAGTTACTTCAAGCAGAGCTACCCGCAGTAGATCACGATCAAGTCCCACTAAGCGGATTGGTCTCGCGTGTGGTGCAGGCATGCTATGCTGAGATGACTGAGATGGCAGAGACGTGAGCAACTCTTCTTGACTCAAGTCATGAAATCTCCCCCCTGTACTAGCCGTTTTTCTCTTTCTTACTCTGTTTATCCCGTCTCAGGCTTCCTAGCATGTCAGATAGCGCCAGGAAGCGCAAGCTGGCTGATTTTGTAGTTGCTTGGAAGAAGCAGGTCGTAAAGCTCTACGCCGTCACGAAATGGTCGCGAGACGCGGACATCGTCCAGAAATGCATGGTGCGAAAACCTCTCGCCTCGTTCTTTGCGGTTCCTCTAATCGAGCTCTGGTGAAGAACATCACGGGTTTTCTAATGAATCAGAACCGTCAGTTTGACGACGCTATTCACGGGCTAACGTATGCCAGGGATAACCTAGACGGTGCAAGGTACATTGCTGGATCGCATTCAGTTAAATAAGCTCATATATGCGTCCCCACGATCCCCAGGCTACGAAATCATGACCTTCTCACTTCCTTGGATGTTCTCACTACCGGTTCCTACCGGCGTCTCCCCGTCATGGTCAAGGTATAGAGAAGTACAAGGGTGACGCGCGTGTACTGAAGATGTCCATAGAAAACTATCATTCCACCTCCTCCTCTCACTAACAAAGACGTCTCGAAGATTCTTTCTGACCTCGAAACTCTTACGCGGTTCCGTCTACGAATGACGGAGGTCATTCCGGTCGAAATGTCCAATTATCGCATCTGCACGTGCTTGTATCCTCACTTTTGGTCTGCCCTCATTGACCCTATGAAACAGTCGACGGACGTGCCTGGTTTACGGTCCCTAATCTCTTCGAGACTTCTATCTGTTTACGAGGTGGAAATCAAGACGATGGATGGTTTTTTGTGCATGTCGAGTTTCTCTTCACGGTAGGCGGAGATCGTACGGGTCTGCAGGGTACTCTACTTTCGTCCCTCTCTCTATATCCTCTGCTCACGGCACACGCAGAGTTCCCGCGCAAGCCGATAGGTGTTCTGAAGGAGCACCTCGCAATTGAAGCGGACAACCGCCTAGGCTGTTACTTACCAATGCCTGAGCCTGAGCAACCTCCAGATCTGAATCTCCCACCTCTTCCAGAGAGGCCTAAGCTCCCAGAGGACGTGGTTGACGCACCGCTAGTGCGAATCTATAATTTCCTTCGTGAGTACTCTCATCTGGAGCCTTAGAAGCTGTATTGGCTTATCTGGGCCGTAGAGATGATGTCGATGTCATACCAGCTGGAGATACTTTGGTATCAGGTGTGTTCTTTGAATGCGTAGTCTCCCCGTGATGCCAATAAGATTCACCTATCCCAGGCAGAACGGCTTCGCTCGCTCGGCTGGGGTGACTTCCTGAAAGTAGAGATGTCCCGCGATCGCAAAACATTGAGCGTCTCTTACTGGATGTAAGCTTCAATCAAACCCATGCGCAATCTTTTCCTACTTCACCCCCGTATAGTCGCCAACACTTTGCTCGTCCACACGCGCGCTTTCAATTGCCCTCCCTTGGGGGTACCCTAAAAGTCGAGCTACAGACCACACTTGACCCGATTCGTAAACCGCGCGCGCGCGCCCTTGCTGAGCTGCAGGACCGTGCCAAGCTTGGCGGGCGGAGGCCGTCCGATACTGTGGAGGGCACAAGGTGGAATGTTATTTGGGAGCCTGCGCCCCGCGCGCTGGGTATCGCACTCACAGCCGAGACCACGATGTCTGTGCCCGACGGGCTCTTTCTTGTAGGTGACTTGATCTTGTATATTTTGGCATTTTTCTCAGGGATTCAATGCGCGTAGGATGCACAAGACCTCGACTTTGAGCGCTTGATTCGAATGGTTATTGAGGCTCACGCACGTGCCATCTTCCGCGAGTTTGCACTGCGACTGCGGAATAATCCGGTATTCTCTCTGCCAGGAGCGGTCGCTGTTGTGGAGGAAGGTGCGTCCCTTACGTCTCTGTTTCCTGGTACATAAGTATGCACTGAGGATGAACAGCCAATTTTCAAGCCCTTCATGTACATTTATGTGCCGACGAGATCGTCGTTGTCACCATCGAGCCGCGTACTGGCAAGATTAGCCTACGTGATACAGGTGACTTGGGCGCAGCAGGGCGCGGCCCCCGCTTCCTAGCAATTTCGGAGAAGCTGAACGAAAACCCAACTGCGCTGCTAGAGGCACTCACTAGGCTGCGCAGAAATGTGCGTAGTATAATTCTCCTCGTCTTCATCCGCTTTTCATGTGTCCCTAGACGATTGTTGAATTGGCGGAGCAAAAAGCAAACTATCTCGGCTTGCAGACATTTAGACAGCGCAATTTCCTGCGCGAAGGTAGGCTTTATACACGTCTAGAATTGCCGTGCCTGTTGACCGGTCCTGCCATGCGGCTTTCTCATCTCAGAATACCGCAAATTCGGCTCCAGAGTTCACAAGTTGTTGTTCATCCAGCTTACACCATTCCCTACGCACTACCTCGTACTTGTTGTGACTGAGACCGACATCCGCTACGCGCTTATTAGCGTCAAGATCGTTCCGGATAGCATGTACCAAAGCCTCGTCATGGAGGACATTGGGTGGCTTGACGTGGAGAGGATATGTGCACGCGGGCGCGAAGCGAGAGCGCAGAAGGCAGCAAGGGAGCCAGGGTTTGGAGGTCCCGGTGCGGATTCGTCAAGGTCAGTGCCCGAGATTGAACCAAATGCTATGTTGATTGACAATCTCCCAGATTCAGACTGGAAACTCTGGTCCTGCGTGAACTCTATACGTACTGCTGGTAAGCCTTCACTTTCCTCCTGTTAATAGAAAGCTAATCGTATTCTTGCAGTGCCCGCGTAGCACACACGAAAGTTGAGAAGCAGCTCAAAAGGCTCAATATACCATACTCGCACGTACATACCCCATCTCCTTTAGCCAAAGCCGTACCTGGCAATGGAGTCGGGACGAGTCACCCCTCAACATTCGGCCCCCACCACAACGGGCCTTCGCACGCCATCCCAGCCCTGCTTATACATTCATCTGACGTCCTGAGCGACTCGGCCGCACGCGATGCGGCCATGCCCAACATCCGCGTTGTCCCGCTCGCGTGGTGGACGCCCGGCGCGAACGCGAAGGGTCCCAAGGTCGTGACATGCGTTAAGCTGCGGCACGTCCAGCAGCTGGTCGGGCGACGCATTGCAACGGCATCGTCATCGCGTGGCGTACTGCGGCCGTCAAGGCGTATCGTGTATGATGCGCATGAAGCTGTGGTATGTTTCCTTTCGGACGAGGTGGACGGGTGTATGGACGAATTCAGGGAGGAGTGGGAGAGCGTATCCAAGATTGTGGTCATCGCGCGCGAGGGTATGCCTATCTTTTACGCTATCTCTTGGGTGATGTGCTCATATGGAAATGTGTAGTCGTGAATATGGCGAAGGAGAAACAGTGGGAAGATGTGCGGCTACTCTCGTTCGACTTGCAGACTGTGGAGTTCACCTACGCGTCGGTAGGTATCATGTTATCATCATGTACTACTCTTCTCATGCGTAATACAGGACTACACACTCTCCATCTCCTGCAAGGACCAGCTATTGACAGGCGGTTCGTACAACCTCCATTTTGGACGCCTCCCATCCCAAGATGAGGCACAAAATCACCGGCCAAACCCGCATGAAGAAGCTGAGCCCTTCCTACATGCGCTTCTGCGCCAGGGTCGGCTTGCCGACGCCCTCCCAGCGCTCGTCTCTGTCCTGCGCGACACGGTGCCTGTGCTCGAGGTGCTCGCGCGCATCCCGGCGCATGCGGTGCCCAAGGCTGCTGGGTGGTGGCGAGTGATGTTTAGTCCGGGCGGGAGCGTCGGCTGTGGCGTCCCACGGCACGCACTTGACTTTCGCGTGCTCACCAGCTCACGGGTGGCACTACTTGATGCCTCAGAGTCGCTCTTCCGCAGTGCGCCGCAGCTCCAGGAGGAGGCTCACTCGCGGGCGCAGGACGCCGGGGTAGGGTTTCGGCCAATCCCTGGGCTCAGCCGTGCAATCGCCGATGCTGTCGCGGCGGGGCGAGGGCGCGGGACTGTCGCTGGGGTCGACATTGGCATTGTATGTGGTGCGCCAGACGTGGTTGTGGTAGGTGAGGCATTGTGGGCGGGTATCGCGCGTGGGAGCGGACTGGGCGGAGATGTAGTCGTGAAGATGGAGGACCCTTGATGACCGTTGAATATGTCGAATCATCGTGGAGCTATCTCCCCCCCCCTACATAACTTATTATTTGCAATTGTTCTCTAGCATTATTTCAAAGATCTGTGTTGATTGGAATACACCATGTTACATATCAAAGCATGTAGAAAAAGGAATTAGTGGGCAGTACGGTGGGAGGTGGGAATTGAGTCGTCTGAAGAACTATTTTTGCTCAGCTTGTTGCAGCTCGTCGATGGGTACTCGGACGAGACGTCCTCCAGTGACCATGTCAACAGTAGTGTCCACCTCAGGTCCGTCTCCCGTCGTTCCCGATGCTTCCCGCGCTGCTACTGCACAAAGGCACCAGATGAATCAGTAGCCTCGCACAGTCAACAAGGGTGAACCCAGTGCAAAATCGGTACATACAAAACATATCCAAGATACGGAACATCTGCGGCCACTGCGCAAGCACCTGACCATGTACTGCAAAATGCACGACGCGACGACGAGGATCGAAATTAGCAAACGAGGAAATCCAGCATGGACTTAGGCACCTATTCCCGCCTCGGCCATCGCATCGCAGTCATCCGCGAGGCCCTCGAGGCGGCGGAGGAAAAGCGCGCTTGCGCGTTGGAGCGCGTCGACAGCTTCAAACTCCTTTTTCTTATCCGCTAGTCGTTCGAGGAGAGCTTGACTTGGAGGCTGCGAGCCCGCTGCGTGAGAGGCACGGGTAGATGCGGTGGATTGCTGCATGCGAAACACGCCGGTTCCAAGGCGAACGGTGGTTAGCAACCCAAGCTGACGTAATCATTTTTCTCGCCACTCCATTCCTGTCAATCAGGTGTACCGTGACGTGGACTTGAAATCAAAAGTCACAGGGACTGTATCTGCCATTTGTTTCAGTACAGTAGGACCCAGCTCTACAGACTCTAGAGAATAACGGCATCCAGGAAATTTTTCCAACCTGGAATCGTGTGGTTGTGGGCAACTGAATTCCGAACCTCTCGGGATGATCGATGATCAGTCAAGTACAACTCGAGGCGCCACCCATGCTTTCTGACAGTTTGACCGGAGCAAAGGCAACGGGGATTTGCCGAGTTTTGATTGGCGATCAGACCTAATCATAGTAGAAGTAACCATCTGCGATGCATGATAAAGAGTCAAATCCACTTGATTCGTCAACACGCCACCGCGGCGTGTCAACATGTCAACTCTGGAAATTAAAAAAAAATACGGGCCCGGTTCAATATCTTCCAGTTGGCATAAAATCGATCAAAAGGTTATTTAATGCGAGGACGAGACTTGCCCTCTCTTTGGGGAAACCACCCGGAGCCTTTACTCTCTCTTGACTAAAATCAGCAGATTCGCCTGCTGTCCGTTTCATGGCCATAGGAATAAATTCACATAACACGAGCTGCTGTCCGCTTCGCCACCTCCACGTTTGCCAGGCACTCGTTGAGTGCTAGGTTCCAGAGACATCCCTAGCTTGCCGGCGTTCGCGCGCCTGACAAGAGAGAGTGTTTCAGGGACAGCATCCGGGTTCCCCTAGAATCCCAGTGCGCAACTACCGTAGCATAAGGAGTAAGGGCGTATTGTTTTATCATGGGTTTTTTTGAAGCCTCAATCGAATCGTTGTTCAATTGGAACTTGAAGTTAGTCCAAGTACAATACTATGACGAATGACATCACTTTGTGCCAGTTAAGGACTAAAGCCACTGGCCTTCGTGGGCACAAAGTAAAGTCGTTCTTATCCTCAGACAGTGGCGCCCATTTGGTTCATGAGCTCTCCCCTGGTTCCCCTGGTTCCTGGGAGCCATCAAACGCCTTCGAACTACAGTGATTCTACGGTATGTTATGGTACTGTTTATTGCCGCCACACCTTTAAATGTCACACACATTTTATGTAGCCAACAGTACGTTACTAATCTCCATTTATCAGCCTGAGCTTGTCCAGGTCGTTCTTCCTCCGCACGTTCATCATTCACTGGTTCGTGCGACCACTACGATCACAATCTTGCCTCTGTGGTACTCACTCTGAGACAACACCCGTTACACTCCGAGTCGGCTACCACTATTAAAACCCTAGCACGGCACTGCTAAGAGTTCACAATTACGTCCCCACCCAGACACGGACACCCATTGTCTCCGCGGCGGACGCGTCTCGAACAATTCTCTGCGTCTATCCCTCTGCATCTTTCTCTCTTCGAGTTTCTTCACCATTCTAACAAAACTATGCACGCCCCACAACAAACACAACACCGTCACTCGACTAGCAAACGTAAATCCTTTTCCACCGTCCAGCTTGACGCCACCCTACCCAGGAAAATAGCCCCAGGCGTCTTTTTCATCAACCTAGACGGGGATAGCAAGGACAGGGACGATTCGGACCTACCCTCGGCCAAAATGCTTACCAATCTGGAGATCACACACGCCGTCTTGACGCGAGGGTCTGACCTCCAGCTCTCTTGCGGGATGAAGGCGCTCTTCGTCTGCCCGCGCGATCCACTTTCAAAGGTCGTTGCGTGGATGCGCGCAGTAAGGCAGCTCGGAGCGCGCATCATCGTTGGCGACCTCGCCGCTGCCGCCGGGTATCTCGTCGCCGAACTTGACCTTGCCCCCCGTGCGGCCTGGCTGCGGATAGCCCGTGGAATCCCACCTAGAGGTGACTTCCTACTAGCGCGATTATATGCGCTCTCGCTGGTGCAAAAAGAGGAGGGAAAAGAGAATGGTCCCGTACATGTGTCAAAATGCGCGTTCGTCGGCGAGTTTGCTGCGGGGGGATATGACGCGCGCGGCAGTACGCCAAGCTCGTGTCAGAGCCAGCGATGTAGAACACGAGTAGAATCAGGACTTAAACATGTGTTTATATTATCCATCTAGATCTAATTCTTAGAGTAACGGGGTCAGCGAATACTGTAGCTTTCGACATACAGAACGGCGAAGGTGACTAAAAGAGTCGAAGAGGAGAAAATTACGTGATTTATCGACACCCAGGTCCGGGGCGATGGCTTCCAGGCCAGCCCTAGACACCGTGACCGACAGTCCTGACTTCTCTCCGTCTGCGGTGCGGTGCAACTCACCGCCCCACATCGGCCGCCCAGCTCCTCCGTGATTCCTTGCCACCTTATGATGAAATATGGGCATTATCTGTGACTGGAACTAAGCTCAAGCCATTCTAGCACAGGTCTTTACCCCCACTCAAAATATGCCAAGCACGCTCGCTGCTTATTACAGGCAGTGAGTCAATTCCTGGCCGAGCGCACGTTCTGGGTGGGCCCCGGTTGTCTCGACAGTCTCGTTGCCTTCACCGTCCGAAGGCAGAGATATACTTCTGTCAACTGGGTACGATCATTATGCTACCCATGTCCTCTCGTGAGCCTGGAACTCAGATTGTCGGTGCAAGTGAGCCACGATGAGTCAAGGCTAGTCACAGGTGCTTTCCTTTAAGCGGACTCGCGCACCCCGCGTGTTGTCCGTATGCCTGCAGCCTGCAGGGTCGGTTCTAGACCAGGCACCCTTGACGGCGCTGTGAGCAGCCCGAGTAATAATTTGAGCATTGACCGGTCGGTGGATGTTTGACCCCGCTCTGAAGCAATAAAACAGAGTTCGTCATTCGATGTTTTCATGTCGGAGGAAGGCAAGATGAAGCACAGCCCAATCTGAGTCGGTGCATCGCATCCGCAGTTTTGAAATTCTCACGATTGTCACAAGACCGTGACCCCATTCTTGGTTATGCCGTCATCGGTCCCGCAGCGCTGAGAATTCAGCCCTTCTAGGGTTCCGGGCGTGCACCGCTCAATCGACCACTGAGGCCACCTTATATATATAGGGTCATTTGCAGAAATGAATTTGGCCACCTTCTCTCGACGTACTATTCATCAAGATGGTCAACTGGCATAATCCCGTCGTTCTCTATAAAGATTACCGTGAGATCATGGCTATCCTATCATCTTTACATCAACTTAACAGCTACATAGTCGCCCTAATCAAGTTGAATCATGCCCTTGCCGGTATCTACATGTGCGTGCATGCCCGTACGCCGGAAGCACATATTGATGTCAAGTAAAAACATCCTCAGTTGGGAGACTATTTTCACTGCCAGCTTTGAGCTGGATGTCCTCAGGGGAAAACGACCGTACAGATGGACAATATGGGTAAGAGGTTCGCAATATGCACTTTCTCCACGGCTTAAATTTAAAATAGCTATATCTTGGAACCCGCTATACTACTTTCCTTGCATTCATCATATACTTCATCGTGACGGACGGTGGTAAAGTTCCCTGTCAGGTAAGGCTTGCCTGTACCTGGGTTTAGGGGAGATCATTGTTCAACCTGCATATTATAGCTGCTCCTTTTATTGAATTTTGTGAGAATGCCACTTGATCACCCGTTGTTAGTTGTGACATTGGCATCCGTAGGCATTGCCTTACGCTAGTTGGACATTTGCCTCGCTCCTTATCGTTCTCCGCGTGCAAGTCATCACTGCGATTTTTGGCACTTGATGGTCCTCATTATGTGTTTACTTTTTCAGAATCGCGATATGGCATCGCAATATCTTCGTGTCGTTGATCTCTGTTGGTGTATGGTTAGTTAGTCTTGGACTTAACATATATGGTACGTATCGTATTCTCTTGCCGTGTTGGTTTTGTTCTCACATCCCTCCTCTGAACTTGCAGTCTTGACATTGGTATGGCGTTTGACGGAACTCGTCCTTTTAATGTCGCCCAACTCACGCGTACCAAATAACAGGTAAAAGGGTCGTACAACCCAGCTCTGGACACCTGCATCCTCGTCGCAGATACGCACAAGGGCCTTCTCAACACCATCGGCATCCTGGTAACTGAAGTAGTGCTCTGCGTGGCCATGCTTATCGGGCTCCTACGGCATACCCACGGGAGTTCAGCTGGAATATGGCATCTTCTCTATTCACAGGTGATACCCCTCTATTTCGCTTGCCTTGGATGCTGACGTCCTTCAAGTGCATTATTTGGATAGTTTTGGCGGGATTAGCAGAGGTCCCACCTCTAGTACATCTATTTCTGTCATTTAATAATGCTGTATTCATGTCGACGTTTTGCAGGTTCTTCTAATTCTCAATTTGAATGGTGCGTGTCTGCGTTCACGCGCGCGATAACTAAGCTGATGACTCACTGTACCGATAGATGCTTGGAATGAAGTATGATTTCTCCTTCTGTCATTTCCTATGGCTCATATGGGTGCTGCTCTAGATGTTCTCTGGAGTGGCGAGTAAGCGATTTCGAAAGCTTCGTCGAAAGTGATCCCTGACTTAATGCTCCTCGTGGCTTGTTTGCAGTCACCATTCTGTTCGTCCTCTGTCTTCCTTCCCTGTATGAGTGATTCTGACTTTGTTGTAGAGCCATCGGCGCAACTCGCATGTATCGCTCTCTCTGCCAACACGGATCCTTCACCGAATCTGTGTACGTCAGCCAGTCCCAATGCTGAACCTAGAGCCGTTGTCAACAACCCCCCCACTGCCTTGTTTTCCTTTAGGACTTTTGATGGGCCCCAATCATTGCCAGCGGTACACAAGTCCGATCCGAAAAATAAAGCAGTCAGTGTGTATGGCCCAATGCATTTTGCAATCGCCGCCGAGTCAAATGGGACTGCCAGTGGGACGACGTCAGACACACAAGTTTTCTTGCAGACGGACCACACTAGCATACAATTGGATTTCGTCCCCAGCACGTCGAACCCCCAGCTTGTGTACGAGAACACAAAAAGCAAGACCGGTTACGAGATGGCTTAGCGCAATGAGTGAGAGGAGAGTAGCTCCGCCCCCATCGTCCTTTGTCGGCGCGTAGGAATCCCCAGGCACAAACCCAGACTGGTTTATTGCACTGATACCATTCACCACCCATTTCATGTATTCATCTGTGGCGTACTGTAGGTTATTTTTGGGTCATACAATTGCATTGTAAACTTTTATGTAGTACTGGTCTGATTGGATGTCATGCCAGTGATTGTATCA
Organism: Lactifluus rugatus; assembly: GCA_003315895.1. Classification (NCBI taxonomy): domain Eukaryota; kingdom Fungi; phylum Basidiomycota; class Agaricomycetes; order Russulales; family Russulaceae; genus Lactifluus; species Lactifluus rugatus. The sequence continues at coordinate 2,563 of QFDW01003235.1, read as the reverse complement.
ATTTCATATAAAATAAATAAACCCTAGTTGGGGAATCCACTGGCCTGCAGGTAGACCTGACATGTTTGTGGTGGATCACCCAATCTTGCCTGGTTCATGTCAAGCCAGGGATGTAGACCACGAGCATGAGCAGAAAGCATGAGCAGAATCTGGCCAGCAAATAGCTTTCATCCAGACGGATCGGGAAGGTCACGTGATTTACTCAACCAGTTCCGGATGCGCCGATCGCTGCCAGGTCCATCTTAATGATGTACTGGCTAATTTGCTACCGTTGACATCTCTGTTGTGGTGGTGCCAGTCACCGCCCTACAACTTGATCAATTGAATGGTCACTACATCAGGAACAAAGGACTTGCCTAACTGAGCCTAACCAAGCAATAGACCTACATAAGTCGTCTGGGTAAGTCTCTCTTTCCTGATGTACACTCCTCTGCCCCTTTATGATAAGGGATCAGAATTATTTGTGACCAGAATAAGATTAAGCCATCCTAGCAGAGGTCCATACGCCCGCTCCAAGAATGCCAAAGCATGTTCTGCTCCGGAGTGAGTTAACTTGCTAGAAATCAAATCAATTCCGGTCAGCCAGGCCCTGGGAGGGCTACCTTCTGCGCGGTCTCAGGTTGTTCTCACCATCCACAGTCCAAGGGAAGGAGACTTTTCCAGCTAACCGGATACGGTCTTCCTGTGGCCCATGTCCTCTTGGCGGGAGCGATGCAGGTGTGCCACGTGGGTGGAGGCTAGTCACGGGTGCCTTCCTAAGCGGACTCGCGCGCCTCGTGTGTTGCCTGTACGCCTGTTCATGTTGAGTCCGTTCTCGACTAGGTACCATTGACAGTACTGTACGGTGAGGAACCCGATTGAGTATTTCTGGTGCACACTTAACTGCGCTATCAGATGTTCTGGGCCAAAGTCGGCCTGCACCATGACATATGCCGAAGACCATAGATGGTAGCAGAAACTTAATATAACCCGGTCTTCCGGTCTTTCAACCCTTTTATACTTCCTCCCCATAACAGTAATCGAGAGTCCCTGTACAGCGCTTTCATGTTGGAGGGGAACAATATGAAGCGTAACCCGATCATCCGCCCACCAGTCTTTTTTCGTTGAATTTCTCACGATTGTCGGAGGTGAGCGTCGTCCCATGAACACAATTCTTGGCAATGCCGTCGTCCCTAGCCCTGGGAGCAAGATCAGCATATAAGACTTGGTCCCGAGCGCCGAGATGTCACCCTGTTGGGCAATCGAGATCGACTAGTGTCATGTGCCAAGTGCGCGCACCGCTCAATAAATGACCATTGAGGCTACCCTTTATAAACGGGCCTTTGCAGAAAAATAAATTTGACCACCTTCTCTGGACACACTATTCAGCAAGATGGTCGACTGGCATAATCCTATTGTCCTCTATAAAGATGCTCGTGCGGATCATAGTTATCCTGTCAACCTGACATCAACTTAATAGCGGCATATGTAGTCGTTCTGATCAAGCTGAATCATGCTCTTGCCGGTATCTACATGTGCGTAGCGCTCGTACTCAGGAAAACGCATATTGATGTGAATTTAAAACATTCTCAGTTGGGAGACTGTGGTCACCGCCGGCTTTGAGCTGGATATCCTTAGAGGAAAACGACCGTACAGATGGACAATATGGGTAAGAAATTTGCCGCGTAGGCTTTCACCACAGTCTAAGTTTAAGTAGCTGTACCTCGGCACACGCTACACTACTTTCTTTGCGTTCATCATATACTTTATCGCTACGGATGGTGGTAAATTACCCTGTGAGGTGAGACTTGCCTATACCTGGGTTTGGTGAGATCATTGTTAACTTGCACCTTATAGCCACTTATGATTACGAATTTTGTGAGTGCCGCACTCGATCGCCTCTTTTCTACTATCGCTGAATGCGGTATTGTCATCCGCAGGGATTGCCGTACGTTAGTTGGGCGCTTGCCTCCTTCATAATCGTTCTCCGCGTGCAAGTCATGGTCAGGACTCTTGAAACTTGACCGTCCTCATTGGGTGTTTTCTTTTCAGAATTGCGATATGGCATCGCAATATCTACGTGTCATTAATCGTTGTTGGTGTATGGTTAGGTGGTCTTGGACTTAACATACGAAGTACGTATCGCATTCTCTTGCTGTGCTGGACATGTTCTCAGATCCCACCCCTGAATTGAACTTGCAAAGACTTGACAATGGTGCGTGACGGAGCTCCCTATTTTTTCTGCCACATAATTCACGCATGCCAAAAAACAGGTGCAAGGGTCGTACAACGTGGTTCTGGAGACCTGCGTCGTCTTGGGTACGCACGAGGGCTTGGTCAACTCCATCGGCGCCATGGTAGTCGACGTAGTGCTCTGCGTGGCTATGCTTATTGGGCTCCTACGACATGCCCATGGGAGTTCACATGGAATATGGCGTCTTCTTTATCAACAGGTAATTCTCCTCTGCTTCTCTTGCCTCTCATGCTGACGTCCTTCCAGTGCATCATCTGGATAGTCTTGGCGGGATTAGCAGAGGTACCACCTCTGGTACGTCTATGTCTATCGCTTGACACAACTGTATTC
>QFDW01003228.1:0-21542 GCA_003315895.1 Lactifluus rugatus | reverse complement strand
CGTTCTCCTTGCCAATGACACTGAGCTCTCTGTCGCACCAAAGACTCGCCGTCAGCAAAACTCCGAAAGGATCTATCCTGAGAAGGGAGAAACCCCCGTGACAAAATCCGATCCCGCTACCCAATCCCTTCTCGTCGAAAATATTTCGTATAGCGTTTTTCTTCGCGTACTACCCCAGTCTATGTTCCCGCATCATTTTCCCAGTCCGCCAGATCTCGCCTCTGTTATTTATGTATCCGAACATATGCTCAATGTTGCGCGTTTGGAAGGCTTACTTCCATCTGTTCCAAATGCCGCCCTTCTTGGCGACGTGGAGCGCCTTAACCCGCCAACAGACCCAACGGACGCTAAGCCGCCCCCGTCAGATGCTCCCGCGGTTGCAAAGATACTCAACCCCGGTGAAGCTATGAAACGAGAAGATGTCGAGGAAGGACTACGGAAAAATGGTAGTGTGAAAATTTTTGGACTGAATGGCATATCGGAAGGTCAGATGATTGCCATTGGAGAGGTAGATGGTGTAGGAGATTGGGACGTAGTTCGGTAGGCTTTCAACAGGGAGCGTAACGTGACAGTCGGAACTTACGGGCATCTGTGTAGGTTAACCATCTCTGCTGACCCAGGATCGCCCAAGCTACAGCCGAACCTACCATCTCCTATACCTTTGTACGCATGCCCCAAATCTGTTTGCTTGTACGCGCTCACGTATCGCAGGAAATCTCCACGGTCTCCACCGGCTCATGGGTTGGCCGGGGTAGACGATCTGCTTGCCGAGTGCTACGACTTTAGTAGCCGATTGTTTGCGCTGTACGAAGGTGGTGCTGTTGCTGGACGTATGCCAACCTTAATTATTTTTTTCTTGTGTAACACTCGATCCATACTTGATAGTTTCGGGTCTCCTCGTAACCGGCCGAGCCGGTGCAGGCAAGACATCTGTCGTGCAGGCCACTGCAAAAGCATTGGAGTGGGGCTCAGGCGTGCAAGCTTGTAGGTCAAGTGTTAATACATTCCGCGGGTCAACTCATGAGATTTTGTAGTCACGCTTTACGTCGACGTTTCCCGCTATACAGAAAAACCCGTGCAGACGTTGCGTACACAATTCCAGTTTTGGCTAGACAAAGCCATGTGGCATAGGCCTAGTGTCCTCGTGTTCGATAATCTCGAGAAATTGCTAGGCGCGGAGCTCGAGGTAATGGCTTATTCTGCTCATATCTTTTCGTGTTGATGCATGATGGATAGCACGCTGATTCCTTCCGTACGCGACACCTGACCGAAACCTTCTTGTCGATCTTTTCTCCCACCTCCGCTCACGAGCTTGCCCCCGACCTGTCTGGCATTGTCCTCATCGCAACGGCCGAGTCGCAAGCTGTCTTGCATCCCCTACTCAACGCAACACACCTGTTCAAGCGAGTCGTACACCTCAAACCCCCCGACAAGAATGCTCGCAAGCAAATCCTTGCTCAGGTGGTGCAACGAAGGCTGGAGACCGCGAGGAACCTAGAGGTTGATATAGAGAGGCCGTTGAATTTCGTTGCACTGGCGACAGAAACGGAAGGGTACTTGGCCACTGATTTGCAAGACTTGGTTGCGCGGGCAGTTCACCAGGCAGCCGTCAGGTCGAGCGGCCCCACTGGCAAGGTGAATCCCCCGAAATATCGCTCGTAGTGATTATGTGTTGATACGACATGCCCAGGTAGCCCTGACCTTTGCAGACTTCAAAGCTGCTCAAGTCGACTTTGTGCCTCTCTCGTTGAGGGATGTTCCGTTGCAAAGGTCGACTGTGGAATGGGCAGACGTTGGAGGTGCGAGAAAGGTTGGCATATCGTTGATTTACAAATTCGACAAGATGTTCTAGGTTTGGCCGAGGCACGACGAACGTTACGCGAGACGTTAGAGTGGCCAACAAAGTATGCTGCTATTTTCGCTCAGTCCCCTTTGCGGTTACGTTCTGGGTAGGTAATCGGCTGTTGCCGTCCGCGTTCATTATAACCGACCTTCCCCAAAGGATTTTACTTTACGGCTACCCTGGCTGTGGAAAGACACTGCTCGCATCGGCAGCAGCGAAGGAATGTGGCTTAAATTTCATCAGCATCAAGGGCCCGGAGCTACTGAATAAATACATCGGCGCGAGCGAAAAGTCGGTTCGGGATATGTTTGAGCGGGCTAGTGCTGCCAAGCCATGCGTGCTGTTCTTTGACGAGTTTGACTCGATTGCGCCCAAACGGTCTGAAAAGCTCTCGGCCTCTGATTTCCCATGGTCGGATCTGACGCGGACTTTCCTTTAGGGGACATGACAGTACCGGAGTTACCGACCGGGTTGTCAATCAGCTCCTGACGCTGATGGATGGCGCGGAGGGTCTGGATGGGGTTTACGTTCTTGCTGCTACCAGGTTAGACTGTCTGAATATATCTAGCATCTCTATGGCGCCCAATGATGACCCTCTTATTTGCCAGTCGGCCCGATCTGATCGATTCCGCTCTTCTACGTCCCGGGCGGCTTGACAGGTCGTTGCTGTGCAACATGCCCATAAAAGAAGAGCGCAAGGAGGTATGGACAAGCACAGCAAACCCTCTTCTCAGCGATACGTGCTTTCTCTGATTCTCTGCCATACCTTTTTCGGTTTTGTAGATTCTACAAGCGCATGCGCGAAAGGTCCCTATATCACCCGATGTCGACTTTGATTATCTCGCAGGTGCCACGGAGGGATTCTCGGGTGCTGACCTCCAGGCGCTGTTGTACAACGCCCACCTTGAGGTCGTGCACGAGAGGGTGGGCGAAGTCACAGCTTCGTCTGCGACGGCGGCGTCCAACAACAGCACTAGGAGCAAGGGTCGCGTCGAAGATACGCCCATCGAGTACATCTCGTTTGGCGGGCCCGCTCGGGACTCGGTCAAGTCGCGCGCAGAAAATATGGCTGCGCAGCGTCGGGTAAACAAAAAATACAATCACCGTTCTTGGGGGTCTGACTGACTTGATCAAACTTGCGGATTTAGTTACGTCAGATCATAGTTTCGTCGCAGAGCGGTAGCTCTCGGGCAAGAATGGACGACGCAGTCGTCGAGGACCGTCCAATAGTAAGTAATGAAAAAACATATCTTACCCTTCATGCGCATGTATGGGTTCTGATTTTTTTTTTACCCTTAGCTCGAGATACGCGACGAACACCTCCGGCGCATACTGAAAAATACAAGGCCGTCCGTCTCCACCGGGGAGATTGCGCGTCTAAGTAGAATGCAAGTTCCCACGATTTTCTCCCTTCTCGTGATCTGACACCTCTTTCTCAAGATATACTGCATTCGTTTCGGATCGCAACGGCGAACTGCCCGTTCCCCCGGAAGCAGGAGGGGTGGGCCAACGAGTGTCTCTCATGTAAGGTAGAGTATGCATTGGAAAAACATAGATGCAATGAAGGCGAAACTATTAAATGCAAAAATGAAACCTATGCAAAAAGCGTTTAAGTTGATCATGTCACTCCATCCTAACACTCCTCCACCTCCACTCCATACCTTTTTCACCTCTAACTCTTCTCATAATACTGGGAGAGGACTGATTATAGCTTCTGCAACGCCTTCATCGCGTTGGCGATAGCGAAACTCGACTTGGCCATCACCTGCCGACTCTCTTTGGTGACCTCAGGCAGCGTCTGCATCTCGCTGAGCTGGTTGGCTTGTTCGCTCAGCTCGCGCAGGATGTCGCCGCCTTTCCGCGCCTGGCTCGCTGGCAGATTATCGTGGCAAACGGCGACGATGCTCGACACGATCGTGATGATCTGCGTCAAATTTTCGTTTAGTGTCGGCGACGGTGTAGGACTCCGCACGCCCGACAGCACACTCTGGATAGCGTAGATGATCGACTCGGTCTGCGCTTCTAGGTATGGCTGGATACATAGCGCGCACGCGTGTGCCCTCGTTAGCAAACGCGACTAGCGCAAAAAGGAAGACATGAGAACGTACCTTGAGCTCGGTCCAGGCGTCTTCTGATCCCTCAACGGTTGCCGAATCAGGGCGCGCGACGCCAGCGCCATTCGTCACGCCCTGATCGAAAATCGTTGGGGCAGCCGAGCTGTCGTCCGAGCTCGATTCTGAATGCGCGGGCTGCTCGCGCTCGTCACGCACTGGCTCGCGTTCCCGCTCTATGCGCCTTGACGATGCGTCACTTAGGCCACGTTGATGCAAGACAGTCGGTCGCCCCTCTTCCATCGTGCGGAGCCCCGGTACAAAGCCATTGGTAGTGGCGGTCCCGGTCCCGGTAGAGGACGAGGTTGCAAAGTGCTCTTGCTCGGCTTTTGTCGCGCGCCGAAGAAGGACGACGCGTCCGAGTTCGGTGATCGCGGCGGAGACGTGGCTCGCCGCTGCGTCGAGCAAGCTCACAGGAGAAAGGCCTGAGCTCGTCGCGTGCGTTTTGGAAGCTGCGACAAGATTCGACAGCGTCGCTTCCACGCGTTCCTCGAGCGCCTGCACTCCCTCAGGGTCTGAATTTCGTCGCGAGTGGGAGCGAAGGTCGTCCAGGATAGTCGTCACAGCATTGACGACAGATTTCATCGGTGTTAGCACGCGAGTTGGCGCATTGGAGCGACCCGCAGAGAGGAGCGAATCGATGGCGGTCAAGAAGGCCGTGATGTGCACGTCAGGAATTGCACCATCTGCAGAAACCGGTAGCTGGTCATCGAATTTAGGTTTCTGCAAGAAGAGTGCAGAAGTAGCTGTGATTTGGTTGAGAGGGTGATGGGAAAGAGTGAAGGAATAACATGCGCGTTTGACATACCCTTCACAGAGCGGAGTTCTGTCTTGGCCTGTTCATATTTCCGCTTATATTCCTTGAGTTGTGCATCAAGGTCGCGGATGACGACGAGGTCAGAGTCCTTGGATAGCATGAGCTCGTCGTTCCGCCGAGACAGGTCAGAGACCTCGGCAATCAAGGCTTCCATATCCGAGCGCAGTTGTTCAACGACTTCGGCATCAGCCTATGGAGGAGTCAGACGGCGCGAATAGAAATGTGTGTGTGAGAGGTAGTTGAACGCACAGCCGAGGCGCGCTCCTCTTCAAGTCGCTCGCAACGTTCACGCAGGATCTGTAACTCTTCTTCATCTTGTTGCGTGCGTCGCGCTTCCCGCTCTCGAGCACGCTGAGATTCCTCCCGCACGCTGTCGAGCTCCTTTTGAAGGGCCAACATTGCAGCACTTTGCTCTTCGGCCCGCTATAAAGAGATTGACGTTAAGGTCGAGGAAGAAATCAACACGGAACATACCCGGCGAAGCTTGTCAAGCTCATCCTCTAATTGCTTGACACGCCTATCCGACTGTTCACGCTGACGTGCACGCACGTCACCATCTTCAATCTCACGTTCGAGGCCAGCGATGCGGGTTTGCATCGTGGCAATTCGGAATTCGTAATCTCGGCGCATCCTCTCATTGTCGTCATTGAGAGCAGCGCTCGCTCTACCCCCAGTTACTCTGGCTGAGCGGTCGCTTGTGACACTTGCGCGCCCAAAGGACATCTTATCATAGTACTCGTCACTCCGTGCCCCGCCGTCGGTGTCAGGGTCTTGACCCAAGCGTCTTGCCAAGGCGCCAAGGCCACCCTCAACCTCATCAGTCTCGCCATCGCCGTCTTCGGGTGCACTCTCGCTGCGACCATAAGGAACTTCAATATCTTCTTCGGCTATTGTACTCTTGTTGGGAATGATAATACCGCTAGTGGCGGTCGCACTTTGGGCATTGGCGGTGCTGGTCGAGTCACTACCACTCGCGACACTCGGTCGGCGAGAGAGGTCCTGCTGCTGAGAGCGGGGAAGTATGGTCGTATCCTGGGATGGCTTGCGTCTGGAGGAAGGATACGGGTCGCGATCGGACAGAGGTTCATTTGGGCTTGCCTCTCCGTAGGGATCATCTCCGCGCCGCCCTATCGCGGGCGGATTGTAGTCGTCTTGGCTACGACGGAGACGCACGCCGACCGTGGGAGCGTCTCTGTCTTCAGAGGTACGAGGGAAACGGGGGGGGGCTGGAATCTCTCTGTCACGTTCGCGTGGAGCCGTAGGAAAGTCAGGAGAAGGGAAGTCATCATAGGCCGAGCCGGGAGAAGTCAGATTAACGTCGGCAGGCTGCAAAAGACATGAAAGGGGGGGTAAAGAGAAGATGAAAGAATGAAACATACCGCTTCTTTGAACTCTGGATAGCGGCGAATGAGCTCATAATAGACGTCACTGGACAGATCTTGGAAGCGATTTGTTGGGAGAGTGGCAAGCTTCTGACGAGCTTGATTTCGCTTTGGATGAAACTCCTCTCGAACGGGGAGAAAGGGGACTAGAGTGAATGGTGAACTACGGCATGCAAGCGAAGAAAACGACAAACGCTGATTTGTATCCGACTTTCGTCTGATCATCTCATCGTATACATCTGTGGACAATTCCTGGAACTGTTGGCGGGTGAGTCTTGTGAGTTTCTGCCGTGCAGTTGAACGAGAGTTTGCTGGTTCTAGAAGGGAGGTGATGAACGTGAGAGAAGAAGGGTGGACGTGAATAAGAAGATGATCGGACCCTTGGCGAGGTATGAGATGAGATATCTGCTGAGCTCGTCATAATGTATGCGCGCGATGAGACGTGGTTCGAGCGGAGGAAGATTTGAAGATTTGTGCCTGAGAGGTTTATAAGAATCTGTACGATAACTGGAAATCCCGGAGAAAGCAGTATTTGTAGGAGAAGGAGCTCTTGTACCAGTATTCGATCTCTTCATGATGGTGTGAATGTATGCGCGACTACGGGCACCTTGGGGACAATCAGCTAGTACTGCTGTCCATAACACGACCCAAACACATGGATCAACGGCTTTTGCCGGCCGGAGATCTACCGCCTTTCTGACCTCATTTTATTTTATTTTATTAGAGCTGCCGCAGCTCACTGTACGGTATGGCTGACGTTCCGTTTCTTTCACGCCTTCGCTCCCACGAATATGTAGCCCTACTCCTCGGCTTCATCTTTATCATATGTGAAGGCACACTCCAAGTTCTTATCTCACTGCTCCCCAAACCCGTCATGAATTGGTTCTATAACAAATCTCGCGCGCTCTTTCTTTATTTCGTTGGCGCCAGTACATCAAAACCGGAAACCAGGCGGCTCGCCGATCGTATACGCAAAGCAAGCGATTTCGAGGAGCTTTGCGCTATATTTGGCTATCACAACGTTGAAGAGCACGTTGTCCTTACAAAGGATGGCTATCTACTCGGCATACACCGCATTCCTGGCCCAAAGGACGCCCCTCGCCCCGCCCCCGGTTCTTCCACCGGCAAACCGGTCGTCTACCTACATCATGGCCTTCTCATGAATTCCGAGGTCTGGGTCTGTCTCACAGACAACTACCGCTCTGTCGCTTTTGTCCTCGCAGAGTTGGGTTATGATGTGTGGCTTGGTAATAATCGCGGCAACAAGTACTCCAAAAAGTCGATCCACCATGATCCCAATTCGTCCAAGTTTTGGGATTTCTCCATTGATGACTTTGCATGGCATGACATTCCGGATTCAATCGAATACATCCTTCAGATTACTCGCGCACCAACACTCAGCTACGTTGGTTTCAGCCAGGGGACTGCTCAAGCGTTCGCCGCCTTGAGCATTCACCCTCAGCTGAACCAAAAGGTCAACGTCTTTATTGCTCTTGCGCCCGCAATGCGCCCAAAGGGCCTTGCTGCCCCTGTTGTTGATGGTCTCATGAAGGCATCGTGCGTCTTTAATCGCATTCCCACCTCCCGCTCGCGCTAACCCTCATACTTTCATTGGCTAGACCCACTCTCCTCTTCCTCATATTTGGTCGTCGCGCAATCCTTTCTTCGACTCTCATGTGGCAATCCATTTTCTATCCCCCCATCTTCACTCGCCTCATTGACGCCGCCCTCGCCTTCCTTTTTTCCTGGCATTCCCGTAACATCAGCTTCACGCAGAAGCTGGCGGCTTATGCGCACATGTATTCCTTTGCTAGCACGAAGTCTGTCGTGCACTGGTTCCAAATCATGCGCTCCGGGCGCTTCGTCATGTACGACGATGACATGGCCATTCCCGCACTCCGGCAGAGCGAACACACCCCTCGCGCAGGATACCGCCCGGCGAGGTTTCCGACCCGCAATATTGCGACTAACATTGTCATTCTCTATGGTGATCTCGATTCGCTGGTCGACATTGACGCGATGCGACATGAGCTACCCGAAGACCGCCTTGACATTCGCCGTCTGAAGGGATACGAACACCTCGATGTACTGTGGGGTAGGAACGTCCACGTAGACGTGATTCCGCAGGTTACTCGTGCCCTACGCGATTATTGTAAGAAACCAGAGATGATCAAGACCGATTTGAACTGGGTTGGGACAAATGGTATCCTACAGCGGGATGGGGCATTGGCGTGTGGATTCATTGATGGTTGGGATACTGGTGGGACCTCAGGCTACGCCACATCCACAGACTCTTGAGGGACTTTTATTCATTCTTAGCCAACAACACACATGTTTATATAGTCGTTCGTCGACTTGGATACCATGTAATCTTTACTTTATTTAACAACCGAAATGCTCTTGGCAACTGACACCAACTATAGCGTGCGTGCACGATCGAAAAGCGCCCTGCCCATATGTTCCGTGCCGCGTAGAGCATTAACGTGCATTAACTCCAGTAACCCCTCATTAAGGCCTCATTTCAGGCCGCACAGCGCTTTAGACCCAACCATCGTAGGAGCCGATTTGAGTTTCATTACTTCACTTCCCGGCACGGCGGTCGTCATCACTTCGAGGCTGTGCAACGGTCACCCGTCCTCGTGCGCTTTGTTCGTTCGTCGCCTATCATTGGTCCATCCGACCGACCGTTGATCGTATTTCCGGCATTTCCGAGTTATAGAAATGGCTTCCAATTTGAGCGATGCAAAAAGAACCCATGCGACGCACTTACTTTTCCTCCCGTCACCGTGACTCTCACCCTCCAGCTGCTTTCTATACCTGTAACGAAGCACGATCCCCAGCTTTTGATCGGGGAATTTGACGAAACCAGTATTCGTCACTACAGTACTACTCTCAAGTTATGCAGTACGTAGCACACGTACGCATATTATCATAAAATCCTAGAATCCTCACTTAAAAATCGCCGCTCCATGTTTCATGTCAATGTTCGCACTGTGCATACGTATGCATCATCATCACTAGTTTTGCCGGCCTTGTCGTACAAAGCTTGAGTGATTGGATGAACGGTGGCGCCCGCGCTCAACTGATTTCGAAAATCACGTTTTGGCAAGCTCTGATGAAGATCGTATGTGAACGAATTTGTGTTGATAGGTGAACTCTTTTTTCAACTGCCATGCTCGCTTCGCCCTTCGCGCGAAAGCCAATGCATGCTTCATGCTTTATGCTTCGAGAGGTCAAATTGAAGGCAGCGAATTCGCGTTAGGGCCACGCAGATCACTAGGTACCACTGGTGGCGTGAATCTGCTCAATCTTCTCTTCCTATCCCACTACTTTACGTCCAGACGGTGATCCTCACCTCTTATCCTGATCTCACATCTCACGAACGAGATATTATTGCTGAAGAGCCTCCTCCAATTCGTCCAAAGTCGATAGCATTGTCCTCTACCTGGCGGAAGGCTGATGTAGGTATCCCCCTTCCATTTCGTGCTTCCAATGGCGTTCTGCCTTGACGCTTGGCCGGTTGGTATGGCACTCTACTTGCTCGCTTGCATTCTGTTCGACTTCTGTTCGTCGCTTTGAACGGATGAGCGGACGCGGCAACGCTCGGACCCGGACTACACGATCCCACAATATACCCAAAAACCTGGGGATCCGATTTTCGCAGCCCTACCTCAAAACTACACAAATCTCCATAGCAATGTTTAAGATAAATAAGAAACAGGGAAATATCGAGATGCTGACTCTATATCCCAAAGACTTCTTCAAGTCGGGTATCCTTCGGGGGAGTATGGTGCCATTGTACTAAATAGACCGGCTTGGGGTATCGGCAAGATTGGCTTCGTCCTCACAGAGAATCTCGGTTCTTTTTGCATCACTTCCGAGCTGGGGTTCGATATTCATTGGAGTGAGCAACAAATGCCGCAGTTTATCGACGCCTTTGACGTCGGCCTATGAAAGAGTAAGATGTCAAATGGAATGGGACGGATCGCTGAACGCACCGCCGAGGAGCATTCCTCTTAGAGTCGTTCGCAACGTTTGCACGGGACTTGTGACTCTTGTTTGTCCTGTCATGCGCACCACGCTTCGTACTTCGGGCAATACTCGCCTTACCCCCCACACCTCTGGCTGAGCGGTCGCTGGAGAAACTTGCGCGCCCAAACGACATCTTTTCATGATTGTCGTGATTGTGGCCAAAAGAAAGGTTTATATTCTCTTCTACTGTTGTGCTCTTGCCGGGAATGGTAACCTTGTTAGTGGCCGTCATTCCTTGTGCGTTGGTGGCACTTGTCGAGTCGCTACCACTCGCGACACTTGGACAGCGACCAAGGTCCTGGTGTTTAGAGCGGACAGTATCCTGGGATTGTCTACGCGTGGACGAGGGGTAACAGTCAGAGATGGGCGTGTTTGGGCTTGTCTTTTCCTTGAACTCTGGATGGCGGCGAAGAAGTTCAGAGTAGATCTCGCAGGACAGATCTTCGAAGCGAATTTTTGGAAGAGTGGCAAGCTTCTGACGAGTATGATTTCGCTTTGGATGAAAATCATCACGGGCGGGAAGAAAGGGGACTGAAGTGGATGGATGAATTACTAAAAATGCGTTGACGGAGCAGCGACAGACCGTGGTCGGTAGCCGAGTTGTTCTCTCGTCTGATAAGTTCATCATAGACGTCTGTACATAGTTCCTGGAACTGCTTGTGGGTGAGCCTTATAAGTTTTTTTCGTGCAGCCGGATTTGCTGGTTCTAGAAAGAGGGTGATGAGGGTGAAAGATGGATGGACCGAGAAGGAGAATATCAGACCTTTTGCGAGATATGAAGTGAGATATTTTCTGAGCTCGTCATAATGGATGCGTGCGACGAGGCGTATTTCGAGGGGAGGAGATAAGATGGTTGGACCCAAGCTTGATCTATTCATTATAGACCTGGTTCTTCATAGCAAGCTATATGCGCGACGGAGAACATGCAATGTCACGTGATCGCGGCCCTGACATACATACAACCATGCCAGCTGGGCACTAATAATGATGAACATGAATGAATTATACTGCAGACAGTGGTGTATTTTAAATCTACGTTGAGATTGTTAGTGGAAGGGATATATATATCGGGCCGATACCTGTGAGCCGTTGTGCGGCGTGGGTTCTCACGCTTACCTGTGCATTTTTGACATGGCGAATCACTCCTGACGTGACGCAAACCCGGCTGACGCCCAGTTACTTGATTTTCGGTAGCTCATTCAACTTGCCCCATTTTCGCTAAATTTGTCTTCCCTATCCCAATAAAATGTGGAACAATCCACCTGGGCCTTGGCCGAAGACCTCCCAACTCGAATTTCTGATTACTCGGGCTACAACTGCAGCTCAGCCGGAGAATAACTATGCTCTCCATATCGAGATTGCAGAGTACATCAATAAGAAGAAAGCAAACAGGTATATTGTTTCTCGTGAATTCGTTGACTTGCTAGTTTACCTCTGCCCCCGTAGCCCACGAGAAGCTGCATTGCTCATCGTCCAAGCAGTGAACCATCGCAATCCACATGTCTCACTTCTCGCCCTCGGATTACTCGATACCATCGTCCAGATGTGTGGATATCCATTTCATCTTCAAATCGCCACCAAAGAGTTCCTCAACGAGCTCGTCCGACGGTTCCCAGAACGTCCGCCACCGTTTCCTAGTCCTGTTATGACCCGCATCCTTGAGCTTATCCACAGCTGGAAGGAGGGCATCTGCGTAGAATCACGCTGGCGTGACGACTTGGGAAACATACGGGATATGCATCGCCTGCTATCATTTAAAGGCTACCGTTTTCGCGATATCCCCCGCACTCCCTCAGCTCCGCCTACATCCGTGCGTTTGCCTCTGCAGTCCTGACGTATCCCACACTCACCGTTCCCTCAGAACCTCAGGTCTGCGGAGGAACTTGAAAGCGAGGACCGAGAAGCCCAGTCTGCCAAGCTCCAGGAGCTCATTCGGAGGGGGACTCCACGGGACCTCGCCGCCGCACAGGAACTGATGAAGTCGCTGGCGGGCGCAAATCCAGAAGCGAAACCGGACTACCGTTCTCAGGTTCTGACAGACTTGAATAAATTGGAACAGAAGGTTGTCCTACTCCACGAGATGCTGGACAACGTGGACACCGAGCGCGGGGAGAAATTTGCAAGGGGTGATGTCTACGATGTGAGATTGTATGCCGGATCTCCAGGATGGTAACTGATGGTGTTGTCCAGCAAGTCGCCTCGATTCTGCTCAACTCGAGACCAAAGATCCAAAAATGGATTTCAGATGCAGAATCGGATGATCCCGAGTCGCTTGGTATTGATAATTTCCAATTTCATGGGCATTTCTGATACGTTGCCCTCAGATACCTATCTCCAGATGAATGACCAGATAAACGGCGTTCTGGCACGACACGAGGCTTTCAAACGAGGCGAGACACCTCCTGCTTCGATTCCGACAGAATTTCTTCCGGGCAAAAATGAGCCAACCTCGCTCATCGATTTCGGTGATTCTACCATGCAAGCAGGTTCAAGCAGTGGTGCTGGGTCGAGTAGTACCCCGGCCGATGACCTCGCAGGTCTCTTCAATTCCTCAGTATCTTTAACGTCTACTCCTGCAACATCACCTCCAGTGGCATTGCCTCATAGCGGCCTTGGAATGTCTCCGCTGTTGTCAAATATTGTCAGCCAACCAAACCCTGCAACTTCTCCGCAGTTTACATCTCCATTGTCTGGATCTGTTGCGCCATCGTCACGTCCTTCATCACTATTTGGGCAAATCCAACTGCCGAGTACCCCACCGCTACAAAGTCAGCCGCAAACATCAGGGTGTGCGGGAACCTCCCCATTAGGTACCGTGAGGGCGTCTCCATCAAGCAACCCAACCACCACAAGTACCCTACAACAGCCTATAGTCGTGCAGGGCTCATCCTCGGCACCCGCTTCGCAGGTGTCCACGCCTCAGGGAAAAGACCCGTTCGCAGATCTTGTAGGGCTCTTTTGAATGATCGAAGGACTCGTGGATACACGCTATGGCTTCTTTTGGATGTTGTACGAACATTTACTGCTTTCACCACCTAAAAAGCTCATTGGAAGCACATGCTTCAAGGGGTCTTTATAGTTTTGTTCTTTTGGGTGAGTGCGGGTGGCATGGAGCATTTTGTCAATGAAGTTACCATGGGGCAATAAGTGGCAATTTAAAAAATGGCAGCTGGGTGAGCGTTGCGCCCATCATTTGTTTGCGTGGGAGCCTTACAGATACGGCGGCGCAAGTAACTGCCTTGGAGTGCTTCTATTTCGCTCACAATACCAGCTGGGTGAGCCTTGTGCCCATCATTGTTAGCGTTGGAGCCTTACGGATACGGTGGCACAAGTACCTCTCTTTGAGTGGTTCTATTCGCTCAAATTATCCCCGCACGTGGGATTCAGTTGATGGCCTGATCGTGTTGAAGCTTTGAAGAGGGATTCGTATCCAATCTGGGGGAGAGAATCATGTTACATGTCACGTCAGGGGCTTGCGTGCTTCGAGCTCCAACGCTATGCATGCTCGAAGAACTACCCGGCCATTTTCTGCTCCGCGGCCGATAGTATCCCGAAGATTCGAAATGCTGTTTGCCTTTGGACATCTGACAGGGCACCAGCTTCTGTAGATAAGTTGTCATTTCCTCTGCAGGCAGTTGCTTTGTTCTTCCATTATTGCACGTGTGCCACGACGGCGCCACAAACTCGGAAGCAGGGACACCTTCCGGGCGGGCTTGCCTTTCTTTGTATAACGTGTATCATCCTTCAACACTGTAATTGATGCATGTCGTGTGTCTTTGCTCGAGCCCCCCCTGAGCGAACGACACAGCAGGGTCCGAGTTGCTCGCTTTGGTTCAAACCCCGGTCTAGCGACAACAAAGGTATGGACTTTCCGAGGAGTGGCAGCCACACCATAAATTCGACCTGCGGGGGGTTATTAACCTCGATGCCGTCCTCTGGCTTCTCTCAGCGTTTTTCCTTCGCTCGATTACTTCTGCTCGTCGCTTCTGGTTAGATCTCCCTTTTGGCCACGCCTTTTGTTGCAATGCTGGTCGAGCAACCTCATAAGGCTACGGTGAACGCGGTTGCTTTGGGAAGAAGTACTGCGCTCACGCAGGGGTGCATTATGCAGCCTTCAAAGCAGGGCAAGCCGCTTGCAAGTTGTGACGTCTGTGGCAAGCAGCTTGCGCGCCAGTCTGACATGCCACGACACAAGCGACTGCACGACCCAGAACCTGAACGATGGTAAGAACGAGAGCTGTGTCTGTTCAGCTGAAAGCCTCACCCCCAACAATTTTACAGGATGCATTGGTGTCAAGAACCAGGCTGCGATTATGGTAGCATGCAACGTTCAAATCTCAGGAATCACGTTCGAAAGCAGTGGGTAAACTGTTTCCTTTCCCCACCCCCCTGCTAAGATCGATGCGACCACCACACGGCTCACAATTCGCAACCTTCCACTTGCAGCACTGGACAGCGGCTTCTCTGCCCCGATGACTCGACATGTCATTACTCCACATTCGACAAAAGCGCGTTGCTGCGTCATCGACAGAGAAGGCACGGTTACCAAACAAAGTCGACTGCCCCCAAGGACAGGTGTCCAAAAATAACTGAGAAAAGGACGACTTTCTCCTCCCAGCGTTCGCCTGGAAATCCAAGCTCTGACAATGCTCTCTCGGAGACCGCTACAGAGTGTCCGTGTTGTCCGTGTCGGTGTCCACGATCGACATTGAATATGAATTCGCGGACTTCGGTAGCGGTGGACGACTCGGAAAGGGAAGAATGGGTGGACGATCATGAAGTTCCCCGTCGGGCAATCGAGCGGTCGGGTGAAGGACACGTCATATCTCGATTTCCGGTCTCGTTTGCCCGTACTCGCCTTGCGCGCGTCACCGCAAATGGCAGTCATACGTCCAAGCACTGTCGACATTGTACGTGCACGTGCAAGCCACCGCCTGATGCCACGTCGAACCCGGCAACGCGTTCCCACAACAGAGAGGTCAAAGAAGTCCTTGTATACAAGCACGTAAGATACCTTGTCAAGGAACTCTTTCTTTTGGCCACATGCTAGTCCACATTTCTCGCTGTCTGTATCATATCGCTTCCGTGCTTCGGGCCTGTCAGGTGACTGATACTGTAGGATCACTGCGACGTTCATCAATGTTCATCACTTTGGTCAGTGATGTGTAGCTGTTGTATTATATGTGTATCTATCTATGTATTCTAATACTGTATATTGTATCTGTTATTTGGGAAACAGCCCTCGACGCGGTGTGTGACATAGTGTGACAGAACGCGGAAGGGCTCTTCAAAGTGACAAAGTCGGCTCGAATCCAGCGTCGTCGGCAGGTGCCTCAGCCCCGAACCGAAGGGCGTTTACCATCTTTCCCTCTTCTCATCATCATCGGCAGCGTTCTGACAGGGGGAGTGTCCCATGGCTCCTTTCAACCTGTCATCCTCCAAGACCCGAAACTTTCATGCTCGGGCAATCCTCGGCCCCAAGTTGCATGACCGACTACCCAACATCAAGGTGCTCATAGTTGGTGCCGGCGGTATCGGTTGTGAACTCCGTATGCGTGTCCCATCTTGCAGAACGCTCTCTCTCTTACGACACACAACTGGCTCTTACAGTGAAGAACGTCGTGCTGGCTGGATTCGGGCACATTACCCTGCTCGATCTCGACACTATCGACCTCTCCAACCTGAACCGTCAATTTCTGTTCCGAAAGAAGGACGTGAAGCAAAGTAAGGCACTGGTATGTTGCTCTCCTCACTGGGCTGTCGCCATTGGCATTCTGATTCTATACGAACCTGCAAAGGTGGCTGCGCGCACTGCATTGGCATTTAATCCTAATGTCCATATTACTCCCATTCATGGGAATATTAAAGACACCAAGTTTGACTTGACATGGTTCCAAGGTTTCGATATTGTTTTGAATGCACTCGACAATTTAGGTACGTTGCTCATCTGTAGCTTTCGGCGAGAGAACCCATGCAGTCGTTTGTCAGATGCTCGACGACACGTGAATAAAATGTGCATGGCTGGACATATTCCTCTTGTAGAGTCTGGGACAGCTGGATACCTTGGTCAAGTCCAGCCCTTGCTCAAGGCATGTAAAGGAATACCCAAATTCGGGTCATGATCGTCCTTAGAGCCCCACTTTTGCGTTGACAGGATCGTACCGAGTGCTTCGATTGTATCCCTAAACCAACGCCCAAGACGTTTCCGGTGTGCACCATTCGATCCACACCGACTCAGCCCATACACTGTATTGTTTGGGCAAAGAGCTATTTATTGCCGTAAGCCCTCCAACCGCCACCCTTCGTGGATGGCTCAATCGGACTGATGCGGGATAGGCAGCTTTTCGGTGAAGATGAGGACTCGACAGATGAACTAGACGAAGCAGAAAAGCAGGGCGAAAATGGTGAGTTGCCTTTGCAATATCTGTACCATATTTCATGATACCCTTATGGTCGTTTGTTTTTATACTTACGCTTCTCGCAGCACAAGAAATAGCGAATTTGCGGAGAGAAGCCCAGGCGTTCAGGTCCGTGCGAACCTCGCTACGCTCCCAGGACTCTTGTTCCAGCGCCGCAAAATTGGTATTTCAGAAGGTAAAACTTCCTTTCTACCCTGCGCGAAGTGATAAGCTTATCGATCTGCCCCTAGGTATTCCATCATGATATCCTTAACCTCCTCTCAATGGAAGACATGTGGCGCTTCCGAGATAAACCAGTGGCGCTAGACTTTGATCTCATCCAAAGCGATCAATTTATCTTACGTGGGCAGGCCGCCAGCGCCCTTGACGTGTCTGATAGCATTCCACGCCCCGCGAACGGCGGAAGTAGCGTTGACAAGCGCTTAAATGGAAGCAGCGCTACCCGCCCTAATGGTAGCAGCTCTACTCCGACCACCAAAGTCTCAACTGCTAAGTCCGGTCACGGGTTGAAAGACCAGCGTTCCTTGTCGCTTCGAGAGAATTTGGTGTTATTCGTCTCAAGGTGCGTGTCCTCCCATCCTTCAGCCTGATGGTTTCTTCATAGAGCTGCTTGAAGTACGGAGCGTCTCGCGGCGCGCCTGACAACGGGAAAAGAAGAAACGATATTATTCGATAAAGACGATGACGATACGCTGGATTTCGTTACTGCGGCTGCAAATTTGCGATCAGCGGCTTACGGGATTCCAAGTAAGAGCCGTTGGGAAGTCAAAGGTGTGGCTTGTGCGCTCTCGGTCTTTATATGGTTCATGAATATTTTCTCCCTCAGAAATGGCAGGGAACATCATACCTGCAATTGCAACAACCAATGCGATTATCTCGGGTTTGATTGTACTGCAGGCCCTGCACTTGTTGAGTGCATCGTTCGACTCCTTGCGCAATGTACATGCACAATTCAAACCCTCTGCCCCTCTGAGCGCCATTAAACTTTCCTCGCCAAATCCCCTTTGTGGTGTTTGCCGCGATGCATACGCCTCACTCTGGTGTGACCCTGCACGTGTGACCCTCGCTGAGGTGCTCGAAGGAATCTTGGACGGATCGGAGCGAGAAGTAAGCACCTACGAGGATAAACGCATGCTCAGCGATCCCGACTTCGACGATAATCTTGACCGCACACTCGAGAGTCTTAATGTGACAAAGGGAATGTTTCTTAGCATTGCGGACGAAGATGGCGAGCTCGAAACCATCACTCTCGCTATCTGCGCGCTCCCGTGAGTCTTCTCATTGCTCGCTAAACGGACCGTTACTTACGATCAATCATCAGACACGATCATCCAATCGAAGGCGCTGCCATGATACTTCCTAGTCCCTTGCCAAAGCCAGCGAAAAGGGCGAAGCCTACTGCCCTGCGAAACTCCACGCCGCCACCGACGCCTTCACGAATACCAAAAAGACCAGCCCCGGACGGTCTTGACGGAGCGCACCCAACCAAGCGTGCACGAATAGCTGCTGGTCACAATCATGCCCTGAGCGAATCTCGGCGTCTCGAAGAAGACGGTTTGGTGTTGTTAGATGGAGATGGGCCTGTGGACGAAGATATCGATATTGTCGTCATAGACTAGCTGTGTTATCGTGGTCTTTGAGTATTTCTTGTTTTTTTTTTTCAATTACCTTATTCACCTGTCTATTGAGTATATCATTGGGTGTCCTACATGGAACTACTGTATTCGCTCGAATGCCACCCAGATACTTATAATAGTGGTATTCCCAAGTAGGCGTAACTATTAACTTACAATTACCCCACCCGTGGTGATGAATGCTCCTACTGTACATTGCCCCTTTCGAGCGCTGCATTTTGTATAGATCACGTGGACACGGACTCATTCCCAGTACGATGACCTCATTTTGCAAGGCTGCCATTGGCTTCTCTGATAGGCATCGTCCACCGGTTGTGTTTTGGCTACTTTTGTACGATCCTCAGCAGTATCTGACACAATCTTGAGCCAGCCATGAGGACAAGAGCGTCAAAGGACCTTGGCAATCTTTAAGGGAATCGGGATCAGTACTTGGGACGCTTGAGAATCCCGGAGTTGGTGTTTGGTTACTACAAAATGAGCGATCGAGTTCGCTCAGTACGTCGGGGTCATAGAGCTCATGCAATATTGCGCAGATCGGCTTTCTTTTGTTTGATCTCCCTTGGTGCAGTACTTGAATGAGATGTGATTACGAGTAGCGCGTTTGCCCGATTACTGATGCTGACTAAAGCCTGCTGAAGACGCGGCGCGTAGACTCCCACAGGCGCCGCACAAGGATTCTCAGCATGCCCCCGAGGGCTGCCTCGTCAGGCAGGGTGAAGCACAAGAATACGCTAAAGCTCGAGTCACCCCCTCCGTCCAAGAAACTAAAGGCTTCCAAAGGTGTCCCAATTCATTCTGTGAGACGCTGCATGTATCGACTTAAATTGGATACGCCTCTGACCTAGGTTGATACTCTATAAGCTTTCTCTACTCCAAACTTTCAAGCCAGGTAATCAGTCACCCGCTCTTCCTCAATCATCGAGGATTGTCGCTGCGACCACGAGGGATGCCAAAGGAAAGGGAAAAGCTACCGCCAACGTACAGGAGGTATCCCTAGGCACGTTGCAAGCCGACTCTTCTTGTTCTTGAAGCTGATAGATTCTTCTTCAAGACGACCGTCTTTGGGTGGAGAAATACGAGCCGCACTGTTTGACGGATCTGGCGGTGCACAAGCGTAAAGTCGATGACGTTCGTAGGTGGTTAATGGAATCTTTTGGTGAGCGAGGCCACTCGAAGCGCCGCGTAGGTCTCCCCGTTCTCTTCTTGCGTTTGAGAGTTAAATTGACGGCAGCACAGCGCCTGCTTATCTTGAGCGGTCCCGCTGGATCCGGAAAGACGACAACCTTGCGCGTGCTCGCGCAGGAAATGGACTTGGAAATTACCGAGTACAAAAATGCTACGAATGCGATTCACTATTCCACTTTCGTGAATGAACCCTCGACGTGTAAGGTTTTCTGCGACTTTTTATTGCGTGGCAGGTACTGACATGGGCACAGCCGACGCTCCAGATGCTTTTGCGGCCTTCTTGGCACGCGCGGGCGCGTACACGTCCGTGTTCGCGTCAACGCGACGTAAGCTTGTGCTTGTTGAGGATCTCCCTAATATCCTGCATCCAGCCGTCCGTGCACGCTTCCACGATGCCCTCCGAGCTCACGTGGAGCGTGCGTCTGACGTTGCACCAGTCGTGCTTGTCGTCAGTGATGCCGGTGTACGTGCCGAAGGAGATTCTAATGGCACAAGGGATCGTGATCTCGCCATAGACGCGCGCACGGTGGTCCCACCAGGTCTATCCTCGTCACCCGTCTCGGAAATCAGGTCCGTGGTGTTTATCCTCTGCCCCTCTTTTGTGCTCCCTTTTTGAGGCGGACAGGTGCGCATAGATTCAATCCGATTGCTCCTACGCTACTCACGTCTGCGGTGAAACGCGTGACAGCGTTAGCAACTGCGCGACTGTCACCGATGATACTGCATTCGATCGTGGATGGTGCAGGAGGGGATGTGCGCAGCGCCGTCATGACATTGGAATTTACATGTGCTCGTCCTACATCTCGGAAGCAGTCTAGCAGAGACACGTGAGTGTGTTGCCATCCAAATGACACTCTTGAGCGCGAGCGCTGATGATCAATACATCAGTGCCGGCTCCTTGATAGCCGTGACGCAGAGGGAAAACGCGTTATTACTTTTTCATCTGATAGGGAAGGTAATGAACAACAAAAGTTCGGTTTTTTTTTTTTTTCTTTTCCGTGTCCTACGTATCGCGCGAGTCTAAACCAAAGTTCCCCCTCCCCAGGAAAAGGTGATCCTCAATCCCGATCCGCCTCTGCAAAAGACATTGCACGAGACCGCACCCTAGATCGTTCGCTCAAGGATCCGCCGCCCCTCCCTCGTTGGTCGGTTGCGGAAGAGCGACGACCAAGTCGAGTAGATGTCGAAGTTTGTGGTTCTTCTGCGAGAATTCCACCACCCTGCTGACCTTCTTGTCCTGTCCAGACGTTGTATGCATCCACCCCAATCGATGCGTCGCTATTGGGACTATACATTCATCAAAATTACACACAATATTGTTCTAGCATCGAACAATGCAGCTCGCTGATCGACAATCTCAGCTGGACAAATGCTAACGGATCAGAGAATGTACGGACACGATTTCTATTTTTATGAATGAACGCTAATAGTGGAAACAGTGGTACGACGCCAACCCACATTCATTCCACATACAGACACTTGGAACGCTCCACTCCCTACCTAGCCCTGTTCCGCACACAGGACAGCGTATCTACAAGCCGGCATTCTTCGGCGCGCTGGAGCGAGAACAAAGGGCGCGGGATGCCTTGGAGCATACCTTTTCTTGGCTCTCTAACGTACGAAGCCATTCGTTCTTAGGGTAGATTGAATACTGATGTCTCTCAGACGCGACTGTGGCCGCGGGGTGCAATATTGACAGAGATGGGAAGTTTATTGCGGGTTCTGGGTCGCCATGCGCCGCAAGGGCACCGTGCTTTCTCGGAGCTTGTGTTCGGGCAGGATTCTGTGGGTTTAGAGGTCGTGAATGAAGGAGACATTGAGGGAGTGGTTATTGACTGTGACGACGGGGGGACCAGCAGGCCACATATTGGTCACGAGGGGGTTGTGGGTTGCGATTACTTAGAAGATGATGACATTGAGGATTGGTAAAGCAATGCTAATGGGTCATCCGGCCAAGTAAGATCCCGGCAGGGCCGCTCCTTGATCCGCAAATCTGGTGGGGCTTTGCCGTCTAGTTGCCTAGATAGATCCGGTCCAATACAACATTTTTTTGACTTTTAACACTTGACAACTGACACTGACAACGAGAAGGCCTTGCAAACATGCCCCTCACATCACC
>QFDW01003222.1:0-13238 GCA_003315895.1 Lactifluus rugatus | reverse complement strand
CCTGTTGCGGGTCGAAGGGATGGTGAGGTTTTTATACCAGCTCATCCCAGGGGCATCGCTGCGGTGACCATTCAAGTCACGGTATAGCGGTCTGCGCCGTCATGGAATACTCTTTCAAGTCATCTCTTCCAGGGTGCGAGGCACGCAGTTGATATCAGTTACATCACTGGCACGGTAGCTGTCATCAGAAAGCTATCTGATTGAGTTCCTTTAAGTGGTAGGTTCTCTGCTGGTGCCAGTGAGCATACAATACGTTTGAGTACTCCGGGGTTACTACCCATATGTGCAATGAGCGAGCAGTTGCTGTGGTCGTTACTGTGATCTGTAATGGAGCTGCCTGTCAGCTGGACATAACAAGTCTACTTAGTAGTAGTCACGGCGCTTGCTCGATGACTGCCGCATGGTACATTGCTTGATGGTTATGCGGTGGCTGGCAAGGTCTCAGGTCTCAGGCCTCAGGCTCTCGACCAGCGCAGCACCGCCTCCGAAACATCGATCTTCTGATAAGCTGATATCCTTTCAGCTCCTTTCGCTCACTGTGAGGATTGTGTCCTGCTGACCTCGCGCTGCCGGCGGTGGTTCCATGTAAAGGGTCGTTATCTTGCCATGGCCGGGCCCGGGCAAGCCATGATTACATAAACGTGTTCGGCTTTTGCTCAAACTTCCCCGGCGTCGTGGTCGGGCTATGTCATTGATAAATATAGGTCATGCAACTGAGGCTATAATACAGGAACTTATCTGTCTTCGGGTAACATAGAGGCTATGGAACTTGCTTAATAGCATGGATGAAAACGGGCTTGCATTTTATTAGTTTACTGTAACAAAGCCTTTACCTCAGGCTTCAGTTCCAGCTCAAGTGTGAAATGTCTCAAAGTTCGGATATTTTGATTTAACTGAAACAGTCTGCTTCTAGGCCTAGGATCAAAATTACACCAGTGAGCACCAGTAACTTGATTTCCAGAGTTGGGTCCGAGTTGACAGCTCCGACCGGACTACACCAGACGCAGCAACACTACCAGCAAGGCGTTCTCCTTATGGGCGATTCCCGTATTGTATATGACACATCCAATGCTCTGCGGCACAGTACACCATCGTAAAACTTGACTATTTCTCAGTTGAGCTGTACGGGCAACTTTCATTCAAGTATCAAAGCGACCGAATGCATACTAGTGTAGTTTCTGGGCGGCTGGGAGCTTTCCAGACTGAATGATGATAGTGCTTAACCCCATCCGGGAATGTTCCAGTGCGCGAACGGCGAACGGCGCAGTTGGGATACCGCTATTATCAGCCACTGCCGCGGGGTTGTGACATATATCCACATCTGGGGCGTAATGTCGCCTCGTCTAAATGAAAGCGGCTTTGCAGGGTGGGTTACAGACTGTTTGTTTACAAGTTAGTGGCCACAAATGGCTCTAGTCATTTGAATGTGCAAGATGACAACCTCGGCAGCTCGGTTCTGCATGGTCCCCAATCATGTCGTGGAAGTAAACGTCTTGTGCTCTGCTGGTAACAAACTCGAAAATAACAGGGAAAAAAAATCACCGATGAAGGATCGGTGGTGATGAGTTGACGCCATTGCACACGTAGTAATTGAGGACACAAGGACACAAGCAGTAAGGCGAACTGCATCAAATTATGTCAGAAAATCAAACATTATAGATGCCACTGGACATGTAATGAATTATCTTTCATTAGCTGACTTGCTATAAAGTATTATGCATGGCCATCACGTTCAGAAACGACGGAAGTGGGAAAAGAGTCCAGGCTTTTCTGTGTAATTATAGTCGATCGCCCTGGACATCCGTGAATGACGACGTCGAAAGTACCCCGTACAGCCAGCCAGAAGAAGGAGAATGAACGAAGCGAGCACGATCCAGAACCCTGTCAAATCCACATGTGACCCATGCCGAAGGAAGAAAGAGGATGTGCCCGTACCTGGAGCAGCGACAGAACGCACGTGCACACCGTCGAGGTGACGAACCTTATTGTGTACGATGACGTATAACGCGATATCGATCGCAAAAGCGATGAGGGTAAGGAGCGCCGCGAGGAAAGACAGGAGCAAGGCAAGAAGGGTCAAGGTGAAGTGTGAGGAACAAGATAATAGGAGGGCGATTAAGGTCACTCCCGCGACTAGGGATATGTCAGTGCTGGGATATGTGTGAGTCTTGAGTTGACCAGTGAGCATACCAATTGGATGCACAACCAGCCCGCGCGTCGCACCGGGCCCAATGGTGACGCTGTTCGAGGCAGATAGGAGTTGTACGTTATAGGCATGTCCTGCGGAGATGGGCTTCAGCAGCCAACAAACGGTAATCGATTAAAATAGCAGAACGCACTGGGATCGATGCAAGTGCGGTGTCCGGTCTGGGCATCATAGATGCAGTACGCCCTATCTCAACATCAGCTTGACCCAGTGAGGGAGCATTCCTTTCTCACCAGATACCGAACTGACCAGAAGTTTTGAATAAAATGAACAAGAGGAAGAAAACGGAACAAGGGACAAAGAAGTCACGTACTCTGATTTCCTTTATCGATTCTGTGTTCGTTGAGACATGCGGGGCAGTGCTGCCTGTGAAATGGGCACGTGCGATATCAAGATCTGGTAAGCTGGGGAGGGAGACGGTGACAAGAAGCGAGAGAATGAAGGCGCAGAAGAGGACGATAACGCCAGGGATGAAGAAGGTACGGGCTGCCATGGCTGTGGTGGATAATGGCTAGATGCAAACGTCATTCTTAGCCGATCTACGATAATTTGACAACTTTTTGATGTATGGTTAGTGGTGCGCATGTGGCGCAAAACCGCGGGGCGTGTTTGGTTTTCGGCAAAAACTGGCGAGGGTCCAACTTTACGTCATCTCACGGCTGGCAATATCTAGGAGCAGAGGTTGTTCAGGGATAACTGACAACTTTACTACACTACTACAGTAAGTGCCGTAGATAAGCACCAGGTACGCGTGCGCTCGATATCACCGTCAAGGCACTCTCCTTGTCCACATCTTCATCTCATTCAAGTTCTCACTTTTGCCAAACCGCTAGCAGGTCACCGTGACCGTGTTGTCAGGATGTTGTTCGTGCTCGCTATAGTATCCACCCAGTGTATCAAATAAAAGCTAACCAAGAGAAGCGGGACAATGACCAAGACCGACAGAGAACCTAATACATTTAAACCACGCCTTGTAGAGTCTAGAAAAGCGCTACATGATTCGCCGAGGTTAGAGCCATCGTGGCCAATAGTCCGTATCAGAAGCGGAAAGAATAACCGGGTAAGGTAACGACTTGAGGTGCCTTCCTCTCTCCTGAAGACGGGCTGCGAGTGCCAGGCGAGTAACGTCGTTGATGTCATATGCATCGGCCTTGGCCCGAGCTGGAGGTCTCGTTGGGCGGAATGTACCATCCGGGCTGAGTAGATCATCGTCTAAAGGGACGGGCGGTGACAATTCCTCGACAAAATGCTCATTCGACGGTAGGGAAAGGATGATGAGAGGTATCACAGGAGGATCGGTCTTTAACTGCGTGTTGTCAGTTGAATGTAGAACATAGGGGGTGTTGATTGCATCGGGCACAAGTATGTCCTGTTCGGGCTTGTCCATGTCTACCGCTGGGCCCGCCAAGTCAGAAAGATGTCGACGGAGGTCTGTGCTTCGCTTGGCACTAGGATGATGAAGGCGTTGGCGCAAGCTTGAAAAAAGGCTGGGGAGTCGTGTATTGCTCAGTCGGTGTCGGGCGGTAGCGTAGCAAGGACGTGGATCATCGCCGGCGGACAACGTCAAGGACGGTAAGGCAATTAAGCTAGTAAGACCAGAGAATAATTGCTGAACAGATGCAGCGGATGCCGAAGCGAACAGCCCTATAGTCGCCCTTCCCCTGAAAAGAGATCGTTCGAGACCACGGCAAACAAAACCCACAGACCTGCAGAGGGCGGATGAATCCCCGAGCTTATCAAGAACTATGGGAAGGCGGAGAGGACCGGAAGCAACGAGAGTAGATTGAGCGATAAGGGTGGAGACAGTAGGGAAAAAAGGAGTTCGTTTCCCGACCTTGCACGCACCCTCAGCAAGAGCTGGCAGAATGGAGATTCGGAGGAAAGCATGGCTACAAATTGCATGGCGACGACGGTGAATGATGAACTGATAGACTAAGAATGACCCAAGTATAGAAATGAAAATCAGTGAAAGCGACAAGATGACACGTTTCAGATTGACTCGATCGTGGCGTTCAGGTGAGAGAGATTGTGAATCGACCGGAGCCTGAGCTGGGGGCATGTTATCGGTGGATAGTACTGAGCAGTGAGCACCCAGTCTTCGGGCCCTAGATGCAAAGTATAGGAGCAAAATTTCGAACTAGAGCCGAGCCGAAAGGTCATAAAGCCTGAAGACTGACGTGAGTCCAGACGAGTAGGCACAATTGCGATCCTGCTGGCACGTGTTGGAACCAACCATAAAATCACGGTTCCGACAGCGACGACGAAAAAAATCAGAAATTAAAAATAAATTAAAAAAACACGTGCACTCATGAGGCGCACACACAAGCACGTCACGGTATGCTGCTTGAAAGCCGACCTCGGCCAATCACCGGCCTGATTGGTCAGGCCTGTCAGGTCTGCTCAGATCTCAGTGACTTTCGCGAGTTCGTATCTCTCAGTTGAGGCCTGAACGCGCTTTCCATTCAACATCGGCATTGCGACTACAGTACATGTGGCTTGTAACAGTGGCGTTGAGTTGCATAAGATCAGCGAGCGTCAACGTTCCGTTCCATATACAGTACAACAAGTCAGCGTTTTGACGGCAACGCCCACGCGGCTGTGACTGATCGTTACTCCAAAGGGTATCCAGGGGCTTCTTATTACGGCCTGGGTGGCAAAAATGATTAGGACTTTAAGCAATCCGTACTGTACTGTACCTTCAGTAGACGTCTTGTTATACGTGAACCGCTCACGATCAGATCTATAATTATTCAATCAGCCACGCTATGTCATGAGCCCTAGTTCAGACTCCGCTTGGCTGGTCAATGCTGTGCTGGGTGGATTAACTAATGCTCCAAACTTAGAAACTTCGATGCGGCATAGGTTCAAGTTGGCAGGCGTGACAAGTTGTATTATGTTAATGTCCGAGTGGGAAAGCGGATCGAATGAGGGGTCTGATCGGTTGAGGGTGAGGGGTCCAGTATAGCATTATCAATCAAGAGTTGTTGCGAGTGTAACCTTACTTTACCAGAAGTACGGTTTGCCTAGTACTGTAATGGTCATGCAGGTCATGGTCCAATGGTTTACCACCACAATCACAGCTTGGACTATTCTCCACTTACAGGTCCAGCTGTATACGCTGTACCTTTCATTCGGGCTTTGCACTTATCACTTCACAATGGGCAACCTGTCACCTTAGAACAAACCTTGATCAAAGTGCATCATCACTAGTAGTGCATCCATGCTTGCTCGGGTGTGGATGTCGGCTATCATGGGTGCATTATTCCCCTTTGAAATCTCCGCAACCGTAGCACTCCGATGTCCACAAATCACTGTCAGTCACACGTATTGTATATCTGAAAGTGCACTCATGCAATATGTTATATATATGTAGTCTCAACACGTCTCTGTACGTTACACCGGTGTCTGACCTCGGCATCACTGTGACTTGCTTGGGGCTCCTCGGTTTAACAACAACGTTGTGCACTATCCGACCACTCAATGGTCAGAATAGCCTCCAAACCTCCATTCATACTCTTATTCCTCGTCGGCGTCCTTATTGGTGCGGCTTTTGCCGCCTTGACACTCCATTTCGTCTTTTTATGCCGCTATTTTCGTGGTCAACGCAAGGTCAAACCATCAGAAAACGCAACTGCTTTACCTGCTCTCGAAGAAGGGGGTACATCTCTGAATCCGCTCGATTTTTCCTGTCGTGGTCCCAGCAGGTTGGGTGGAATTTCCCCATCGTCAGCTGAGAGGGCTAGTGGTCCTCGACATCACTGGCAATTCCAGGCTCAACTACGAACGGTCAAGGGATCCCCGGACAAAGTACAGCATCTTAGTCCATATGTCTCACAAATCTCCGCCTATTTTGTCAATCCTATGACCACGGAGGAATCTGAGCGGGCTGAAGACCGCACAAAACGCGAGGTCATTTCGAATCTCACCACTTCGGGCAATACAGTTGACGTAATCGACCACCATGACCGACCACGGCCATTATTGATGTTCCCCACTCCACCAATGATGCCTCCTTTGCCACCTATTCTACTGGCTCCTCATGGCAGACGCTCTATATCCACAATGTGGACTCGGGAGAGCATTGGGCCACGAGAGAAGATGCCTGATGTTCCAATCCCTCCTCTTGCACACATACCAGTTCAACGTACATTCTCAAGTATCATGACACCGCGTTCTCCAATGCGAAGCTCAACGGGTTCGCTTCCACGTAGTGAGGGGAAATCAGACATTGGGGGTTTATTATGGGAAGACTGGGTAGGAGTGACTCTTCTTGAGCGTCGTGAATTGACTTCTGTATAATCCCCTCATTCCTCTCGTGTATAATTACTACGTTCATTTCGTGACCCACTCGCCGTTCCTCGAAGATATATTGTTGTATAGTCCCCGAATGTAGCATATCATCCACCATTTGATATTTGCTGTAATTTGCAGTTTTTGCGTTCCGGGCCGCGGAGTTGCGAGTGAGGTGTGTCCGTTGCACGGCGGCAGCCGGAGGGTTACAGTAAGACCGATCAGTGTGGAGAACTGTGGGCATCGACGGTCACTGGTCACCGGTAGCGGACAAGGACCTTTTCTTGCTTCAGACGTCATTTTAAGAGACAGTGGGGCTGCCCGGGGTATTACTGTAGTCACCTTGCTTGACCGGCATTTGTACCCGGTTCTCCAGCCCATGTGACACACAGCACGCTAACTGTACACTAGCCCTGGATTGCACAGTTGTTGCGACTGCTCCCGGTCGTTCTCAATGTCCTCGAAACCATCCGTTATTTCCCCGGGCAGCTGGGGTTCGGTCGCGCTGGCCCAATACCCACCGTCCATCGACCTTGCCAACAAGCTTCTATCGTCTGCTATTCCCTTCCCACCCCACGCTTCAATCGTTTACGCAATATTCTCTCCAACCACTTCTCCTACAGACCACCCCGATACCATCGAGCTCGCACGAAGGCGCATACTCGATACCAGAAAACCGTCCATTCTAGACTCCCTTCTCTGCACAGTCCATGTCGAAAAAGGTGCACAGCAACTCTATGTTTTCTCGGTCGTCTCTTCCGATGGGGCCAATGATCCGCTTAGCAGTTTGCAGTTTGATGGTTTGATTCGTAAGTCCTCCGCGTCCATAATCCAGTCCCTGCGTACCGCTCCCTTGATTTAGTTCTTGGGGACAGTACACCATTTATTGGATGGCACTTACTCTACCACGCATACAGCTTCACAAATATTCTCTTTCCGCCTTGCAGAAATTCACGATTACAAGCCGACGCCTTCAACAACTAATTCGTCTTCCACCCTCCAAAATCACGTATCCAGCCCGCATACAGTTGACCCTTCCCCTTCCTCATTCCCAACAGACAGCCTCAACATACCCTACTGCCTGTTTCTCAAGGCAGTGCAAGAGAGTCTAATCAATGATATATGCTCGGTGCAAGATCATGATCGGAGGTTATGCAGGCTCAATGGTGGCTTTCTCATATTCCCGCAGCGTCCAACGTCTGGCTGGGGTACTGGGTGGGAGCATCGTGCTCAGCATAGGTGTGCATTGTGTTGTGTCGGATTGTTCTCAGATCGTTGATGCGCCTACAGGCCCTTGATACACACGTACCTTCACGTCACGCTAACCCGCAAGCAGATCCTCATCCAACCTCTACTACGTTCAACCCATTATGTTCCCATCTCCCCAGCACGCCCTCCCCCTTCCGGGACGCCCATAACCTTACTTCCATATGGAACGCCGGCATACTACCTTACGTCATATAGCGGTCCCACCGCTGGCCTTACGGCGCAATTCACCCTGTCCTTATCTGGCCTTGGCTGTGAGAGT
Source organism: Lactifluus rugatus (assembly GCA_003315895.1). Lineage (NCBI taxonomy): Eukaryota > Fungi > Basidiomycota > Agaricomycetes > Russulales > Russulaceae > Lactifluus > Lactifluus rugatus. The sequence goes on along the minus strand of QFDW01003222.1, from coordinate 5,214 downwards.
TGGATGGCGCTGGCCTCGAAACCCCCTTGCCCTTTGGCATTCGGCGCAAATACAGGAACCCACACTTCGTCGCGTGACCCCCGATTCCTGATTGCTTGGATAGACGTCCAGAACAAGCAGGGGGAGGATAAGGGCGTATTGGTCATCTGGCCCATCTCGCTTGCGCTTTCATTTCTCCCGTCTTCGGCATCGCCACATGCGTCTCGCCAGCTACCCCATCTCCCCGATCTACCATCGCAGCTTCAACCATCACCGCCTCCCCCCGCTGCGCCGGTACCTGCCATCGGCTCCCTCACGGCTACCGTTGCAGTCTCTCCTGTCACATCATATGGACGTAGCCCTCCGCCCCCATCAACCACTACTGATTTGCCACCTGCCCTCACTCGTCGACTTAGTGTGCCTGGGATCATTCCATATCCCACATCACACAACCCCGCAGCTGTCGGACTTTCTTCATTTCAATTTGAAAGTGATTCATCATCACGTGATGATGTCCACGCAATTGCTGGCGAGGTGGGTGAGTACATCGAGGCCGTTGTAAAGGAACGGGAACGAGAAAGGGAGCGTCTGAGAAGAGAGCGCGAGAGCTCTGGTCCAAGTATGGATGCTTCACCTGCACGAGCTTTGAGTGCTGTGAATACTCCAGGGTCAGTTGGTATTTCATCACCCATGTCAGCGACTTTGACGGGCACGATGAGCTCGCCACCCACGATTGGCTCAGACACAATTTCTACAATTATTGCCCCAGTTCCCCTGTCGGCTCCGCTCTCGGCCGGAGCTGATCCCCCTTCACAACCATTCTACCCCTCGCCTCCTCAATCAAACTCCGTGCCCCCATCTTCGATGGAGATCATCCCACAGCCTCTGTCTGCCTCATCCACCATTTCTGAACCTTTCGCTCCCCCCGTGGAGTCTTCCGCTTCTACTATTGCCTCGTCATCTGATGCTGTGACATTTTCTGCGGCTGGAGGTTCCGTTCCTTCGTTCGATACATTTACGAGCTTCGAAAACTGGCCTCAAGATGCCGAGCCGTGGCAATCGACGGACGGGATTCTCGGCATGCCTCTCGAGGATGTCAGCATGGGTGTGGCCATGAGTATCGATTCACTCCCATATAGTGTCGATCCCATTGCTGGTGGAGGCGGCAGTGGGGGTTGGAGAACGAGTGACATGCGCATGGACATCGATGGCACCGGCATCGATAGCATTTTTACCGAAGCAGATTTTGACTTCTGGGACGATGGCAAAGCTCAGCAATCTGGCATACCTTCAACACCAGCGTCTGTGCCTCCGCCACTAAGCATAAATAGCGGACAAAGTCTGGTGCACACGACTGGTCCCTCTCCGCTTGGGATGCCTCCTCAATTATTTGAAAGCACAAAGACACCCGCTGTTACTCCCTCGTCGCATGCGCCCATGTGGCCACCTAGTGCTTTCGCGGGGAGTTTTACGCAGCCAGGTGGCATGCTCGATGCTGCTGCTGAACTGATCCCTTCCTCACCAACGAAAACGGTGTCCCCTTGTTCTGGCCTCGCGACACCTCGTAATGTATTACTCAACCCCGCGGTACGCCTCACACCACGATCGCCATTGGCTGGGGGAGGTATTTTCGACGCGATTCCATTCGCTTCTACGTATCGCGTAGCGGATGGGAAGTACACGGCGGGAAAATTTGCCTTGCCCAGTCCACCGGATGAAGAGGACAGAACGCAATCGATTACTGGACTATCGTCACCCAAGGGAGGCGCTTGGAATCGCTACGACGTCGCGACAGACCCACGCATAGGAGTTGTGCGTAGGCTGATGGATATCAAGCGCAAGACCACGGTGGATGGCCGTGCTGCAACTTCAGAGTGGATGCGAAGCTCCCAGGAGTGGACACGGAACGTCATGCAAACCCCACCGCCCGAGGAGGGTTATGCTGTGTCAGACGACACCGAGTCGGATGAGGGTGAGGAAGAGGACATGCAGTTGGACGAAGACGACGATGGCAAAGTGCCGTCGCCAGTGACTGGTCCGCGACCGTTCACACCGTTACCGTCTTACCTACCTCTCGGACCGGCGTTACTGCATACGTACTTTCAACACAGCCTGCTACTTCCCCACAGCACACCTCTGCGCCCATCCCGCTCTGCCGTATCCCCGTCCGAGCAAACTCCTGGTGCTGCCCCGGTGTCTGTACCTACGCCCGTGTCACCTGCCGCGCTGGTCGGCCCGGCGTTGGAGAAATCAAGATCATTAGAAGCAGCAGCGCAGATCCTCGCGAAGGAAGTCGTGGAGAGTGCTACGTGGAACGATGCATGGCGCGCCAACGCTGTCGACTGCTGGGTTGAGCACCGCTATGCAACGGAGGTGTGGCAGGCGGATGTGCGTTGCGTGGCCAAGGCACTTGCGACGCTTCCTGGACTGGATGGCTTGCTTGACTTACAATCTGTCTTCACATCCGAGGAAGGCGAAGGGCCGGTCCTGGAACAGCTCGAACCCCCCTTTCTGTCTGTCGCCAAGTCAGATGCTCTCATCCAAGTGCTCCCAACTGCGCTCCGATTCTGGGATAAACTAGGACTGAGTCCGAGGGCAGGGAAGAAGGACGTTTGTGCATTCGTTTTCTTTGAGGAGCTTGACGAGGCTAGGGTGAATGCCGTTGACAAATGGTTACAGTGGGTTTCTTCGACATATACGGTGGGTATCTAAATAGTCTCGTTGAGCCAACACTTCTGAGTCTTCTTTATAGAGACATAATTTTGGGAAACACGACCACGGTAAATCAAGTAGCTGCGTGAGGGATCATGATGGTCTTATTCCTGTCAAGTTCGAAACGTTCCGCAAGACATTATGTAAGTTGTTGCTTTAGGATCTTCGGCTTCAGCGCGTTAATACTGCGGTGTTAGCGTCTTTTGTCACATCCAAGAATTTGCCACCGTCAAGCTCGAACTACGTCTTCTATATCGCCGTCCCCTCTTCCATTATTTCTATCTCCAATCAGACATTACGGCAAGTGTTCTCAGCTGTCAAACGTGCCCAGAAGATGCATCCGGCAGAGCAAATTCTCTTTCAGTTCGTTCCCGCCCAAGCGGTGTACTCGCTCAAATTCTCTTCTGCAGACCGAGGCGGAGTGTTTACGTTTGCTTGCTCCATTTACAACCGCATTCTGACACCCGTTGACCGGGTCATGTCTCGACAAGTGTTAGACAACAGCCTACGCATACGAGACTTCTTCCAGGAACCTGCGTTCTCCCTTGCTAGGCCGCTTCACGCCAAAGCCCAGTTTGTGCGACAATTTCCGGCCCTCTCGCTGGACGTCGTGGACCGGCACACCTTACTCCATGTTGGTTATCAACTGTCTAGTTGTGGGAAGTGGCTCTTTGCGTGTTGCATTGATCAGCGGGGGGAAGCACACGACCTCACTGTCTGGTTGCTACCTGGCGAGTCGCCGGAGACATTCACGGCCCAACATCTGTGGACATTTGCGGTCAACATTGCAAAGCGGGCGAGCGTTGAATGGCGTATAGTTATCGCCAAACTCGGCTTGATGTACGTCCGGGAGCTTGAAGGTCTGTTCTGATTTCCCCTGTCCAGATCGTGAATTGATTGTTTCTGGTAGCATGGATACTTCAGCTTGATAGATCGGTTCCTTTGTGCAGGGAGTTGCCCATGGTTCATGTCAGTTTGATGTGCGTCGAGCTGGACAGGACGTGGACGTTCATTGCGCCGCACGAAAGCATCAAGCGCCTGACGTCTGAGAGTCGCCCCTCGAAGAGCTCCTCCGGCAGTTTCATGATCGATGCCTCTTCGGTTACATACCACCTCAGTCACAGCGCTAAGATGGACCTTGTTTCCCCTTCCTGTTCGGCTGGCGACTTTGATGCTCCCCACTCCCACATTTCTGATTGTCCCGACGCTGCCTCGTCACTGTACGAGCGACACCTCCGGCCTCTGCGCACCACCACGCTCATTCGAGTGCCGTGCGGTGCAGATTTCACCTCTATCACCATGTTGCATTTGCACCAACTGTTTTCTGCTCGCTCGCTTCGTTCATCGCTCAAACTTTCAGATGCAGACACTCTGCAAGACGTGTGTCGGAATTATCACGAGCTCTCAGTGCTCGCCCGCTCACGGTGGCTCATGGCAAACCCTATCTTGCCTTTTCATCTCGGAGCACTGGAGATCATTGACCGTGCATTGAGCGGCAGTCTCGTTCCTGATGCATGACACTCTTACCCTGATCCACCTTCATTTCTTGTTTACGCTCACACTGATTTGTGCCTCCCAACATCATTTGAAATATCGTTTTTGACTTTTTTTATAATCCTAGCCTGGATCATCCGTTTTGCTCGTTCACGCTTATTTTACCCCAGCTGTTGTAGAGGGACCAGGTCAATGTACTACTACCCATCATTCATAGCCACTATATTATCGCCGTGCAATCCGCATGATATCATATCGCCTTCCACCCTATTGATTCTTTTTCTCGTCGGCATTGAAACCCTTGGGTGGCTGAACGCGCAAGGGCGATTCGATGCTCGCGAGCGCGGAGACGCCGAAGAGGACGATAGGGACGAGCACGAAGAAGGCAAGAAGCAAACTCGTGATGAGTGCAGGCGTCAGCAACTGATAGCGAGCAAGTATGCCGCCCGCAGGGGCGGAGGGTGCGGACGTTGGCGACGGTGCTGAGTCATTCTGGCGTCGTGAGCCAGCAAAGATGACGAGATGACGAGGGAATGCGCGTTCGATCTTCTCGAGCTCACTCGCAAGACGGGCCTCTGGTACGTGGTGTCCAAGTCAGTTCATATCACGTATCTGGAGAAAGAGCGAGTAATGCGTACCGTGTTCAGCAACGGAGCGTTTGCGTGCTCCCGCAGACTCCGTTACTGCAGGCATGGACAGGCACAAGACGTGCTTGGACTCGAACTCCAACGTCTCAATGGGGGCGGCGTCTGTCGGGGCTGGAGCTCCTATGGGGAGATTGAAGCGCTGCGCTCCGCAGAGTTGTGCTAGTTTATCCGCGAGATGGTGGATGGAGTCTGCTCCGAGAGCCGGAAGCACATATTGGAGCTGCACGGAGGAGGGCGAATCTTGTAGGCGCGTTGCGATGGCTGACGATGGAGCAAGGGACCGTAGGTCGGACGCGTGCGACTTGAGATGTAAAGGTACGTTGGGGCAGGATAGACTGACGGGAGAGGACACGCACCCCAGGTAGGTCTACCATGATCACGG
>QFDW01003205.1:0-10551 GCA_003315895.1 Lactifluus rugatus | reverse complement strand
TAAGCGTCGGAGTGGACACAGGTACGAGTCGGGGTCACGGTTTACGAGATGATGATCATATACAGTACTAATCTGTCACGGCAATATACCTTCTCCGCGATGCCTAAGTAATTATTACCACACCATCACCACTGGAAGAACATGGCTACGGGCGAGTCCCATATCGACCCGTTGACCGTATATGCTGCCCACTCCTTTGCCGATGACCAAGCCTATCAAGTGAGTGAATACCGATGCTACCGCAGGACATGTAAGTCTTGCACTGACACGGGCTGCCTAAGCAAGGCGGGCTTGACTACGCTTCACTCCAGCGGTGCACTAGACGGTCTATCCGGCGACGCGAGAGAAACTTTTCTGAGGAGATCACGAGTTTTTTACTTCAATCAGTGAGCCCCGTCGGCTACCTTTCGGGCTTCATATTCGGAAGGCTCACTGGCACTTCCATCACTGGCAGGGTCCACGGATATAACATATCCGAATCCGATGCTAAAGAAGTAGAAGGTTAACGTTACCGGTTAATATCCACAGAACATTTCAGCATATCTCTGATACTTCTTCATTGGTCAGTTGAACGATCACACAGCCATTTTATTGTAGAGGACGCGATCATTGCACAAGACTCGGCGGTGTCTGCAGTCAGCCCTGAAATCCATGGAGCTCTTACTTTCACAGAGCTTCAGACCCTCATTGAACAAGGAAAGACGGATGAAATCCCGAACAACAAGCACATCCCTGATGCGCTCAACGTTTGTATATCTAGTTCTTACCTTAGACCGTATCTTAATGACGTGGCCACTGGCAGGAGGATCCTCCCAGTCAGTCGAACGCTCCTCAACGGAAAAAGCCCTGGGAATCCGCTTTATGATCAGAATGGCGTCAGGGCAGGGCGTTAACTGAGTTTATAATAATGACCGTTTAAGTTAGCATTCGTATGTAGCGAGACGTGATTGTCACGTCAAAGACACGCCTCCGAGTCAAAATCTGTTAAGTAGATCCTTCTACTTCTTTCATGATTCTGCTCTAGATGGCCTGTCATGATCAGCGGCCGTGGGCATTGGGATTATAAGCAAACGTACGGTATCGAACCGACTCGGATATACTTGCAGTAAACACAAACCGCGTACACATCCCAGACCGGACTAGACTGCACTGGTCATAGAATGCCAGTGGGATTCCGAGTCTCCCACAGGGTTTCTACCCCCTTGGGCTATTACTATAGTAACCGAATCTGTCACAGCCTCTGGCTTACGTGAATCTGGCCTGTGGCTGGCTGACTCGGACTCGGATGCACCCATATGGCCCCATACAGTGCTCTGTTGTTCACAACCCCTCTTTGCCGAGTTCGGTGTGGCTGCGACTTGCTTTACTCGAGTTCCCTATCTTTCATCCGCAGCCCACACCTCACCTCCCTGGCAAATGATGACTTCGATTTCAAGGTACCTCCCGTTCCCTGAGACTTACTCGATTGGTACAGCCGTTGTTGTCTCAATCGTCGTCTACGTGATCCACATCGCTGTGAGCAAGGCAATTGCTTACCGGTCTGCTCCTATCCGGGATCTCCCCGGACCAAAGTCTGTGAATTGGTTGACTGGGAGTTATGAGAGGGATATGTGGGAGCCGGATGGTCAGGACAAACAGTTAGAGTGGACTCGAGAGTATGGCTCCGTCTTCAGGTTTCATAGCTGGTTCAATGTAAGTGTTGTTTCGTACTACCATGAGAAAACTGGAATCCCACGAATTTGCAGATGAACAGGATTCTCACGACGGATTGCCGCGCGTTGAATCACATCTTCAACGCTCCTGAGTTCGATAAGACCGATGTTGTTCGTTTATTATTGGGGGACATGCTCGGAAGAGGTTGGCCTATTTCCCCTATATTTTCAGCATTTAATATAGCCCGTCGTCCTAGGTTTGCTATTTGTTGAAGGTATATTATTGTCGCTTGCTTACATTGTCATAATCGGTGACCCATGACCCCCTCGATCAGGCTTGAAACATAGACAGCAGGTGAATTGATTTCTCAAGGTTGTTATCGTTAGGCTAATCCTTTCTCTAAAGCGCAGAATTATGGTCTGTGTCATTTACTGATTAAAGTCCCTTTGTTCATTTCACGTAAACAGAATCCTGCATTTGGCTACCCTCAAATCAAGGAGTTCTCGGAGTTGTTCGTTGAAAAAGCTAATGAGGTTTGTTTGTCTATTTATGCATGGTACATTATTTTAGATCCTTTTAGCTACGAGATGCCCTGATTGCAGAAGCAGCCCGGTCGTGTGCGCCTGACGAATCGGTTAGGCTGGACATATTTTTGTGGCTTAATAAAACCACCTTGGACATAATAGGCGAAGCCGGTACGAGATACGTTGTGATAAATTTGAGAGTAAGAAAAATTGATTTCATACAGGCTTCAATCATTCATTTGGGTCCCTTCATCAGGATAAGGCCCATATGTTGACCGAAGGATTTCGCAAATCCACTACATTCGATCCGTTCAGCATCAAATTCATGCTTCCGGCATTGTTTCCGCCTGCGAGACTAATTGTCTGTCGTTCTTCAATTGCAACAAACCGTTCGTTAACAAGTTTGTAGTCAACTGAGCGTTCTCGTGCAGTATCTAGCACGCTCACATCCATTCAATCTTTGGGCAAAGCTTTGATTTCCCAGAAGAAGGCCGAAATACTTGCTACTGCTGAGAGCGATGCAAAGGGCGGTGTTGAGAAGAGAAATATTCAGGGGCGCGATCTACTCAGTCTTCTCATCAAGGCAAACATGGCTACGGATATAGCAGACAACGCGAGAATGAACGACGAAGAGATCTTGGCGCGTAAGTCGCTTATGATGTTATCTCAGAACGATAAATACTGATCAATGCCATTGTTGAAGAGGTCCCAACCTTCATCATTGCGGGTCATGAGACAACGAGGTACCCATTGTTTCCTGCGCCTAGCGACTAGGGCACCTGCTAATTCTTTCTTTAGCACTGCTGTCGCTTGGGCTCTTTACGTCCTTGGAAAACACCCTGCCGCTCATGCCAAGCTAAACGCGGAGGCCCGTGCATTTTACACGGACGCCCCATCCATGGATGAGCTCAACGGGATGACATATCTCGACTATGTAACCCGAGAGGTCTTGCGCCTCCATGCTCCAGTCACGACAACGGATCGGCAAGCTAAGGAAGATACTGTGGTCCCATTAAGTGAGCCGTTCATCGACCGGCACGGAGTCAAGAGACACGAATTCAGGCAAGTCATCTCACTTCTGTCTCCCTCTGATTTGTTGAATGACACATAAAAAGGGTGCGAAAGGGCGACATAATTATTATTCCGATTCTGGCCATGCATAGACTAAAATCGTTATGGGGTGAGGATGCCGAGGAGTTCAAGTGAGCGTCCTCGAGCTTGCTCATGCGACGCACCTGCATTGAGTTTTTTTTCACCGTGACAGACCAGAGCGCTGGGAAGCCATTCCCGAGGCCGTAAAAGCTATTCCCGGCGTCTATAGCAATCTGCTCACATTCGCCGCTGGCGCTCACGCGTGCATCGGCTACCGCTTTTCAGTCATCGAGTGAGTCACTCGTGTATGCGTATGTAGTGGCGACCTCATCAGTGATACTCCCGAACCAGGATGAAAGCTCTCCTATTTACTCTCGTTCGGTCATTTGACTTTGAGCTCGCCGTTCCCGCGAGCGACATCACTCGACAGACGATGATTGTTGCACGTCCCTTCCTGGCTTCTGATACTGACAAGGGCCCCCAAATGCCGCTTATCCTTCGGCCCGTGAAGTCTAATTGATATCGCGAGAGCGCACAGCCGCGACGGACGCTGAAACTAACACGTAACTGGGACCGTGGCACCTTAAAGCCTGTTTTGTATATCTTCACCCTAGCTTGGATATGTCTATGATACAGAGGTCTTGTTTGATGGCTAAAGGAGACCAATAGACCAGAATGCAAGAAGAAAACGATAGGAGTATGGACAACACGAGACAAATCAATCTTCGTACTCGTCTCTGCCAGGCCGGAACAGCGCCATGAGATCCTCCAAGCCAAGTTTGAGGTTCTTGAGCCTGTCGCCGCTCAGTGCGGCGGCAGCGAGGGCACGCTTGCTATTCTGCAGCGAGAGGATGCGCTCCTCGACGGTGTTCTCGATCGTTAGCTTGTAGATATTGACGTCACGTGTTTGCCCCAAGCGATGAGCACGATCGAAAGCTTGGTCCTCGAGCGCAGGATTCCACCACAGGTCAACCAAGATCACATTGTTGCATGCAGTCAAGTTGAGGCCTGGCCGTGTGGGTAAGTCCAGAACTGTCGCCCATGCCCAGTAGGCAGATGGTTCATTCACCTGTGTTACCAGCTTTGAACGAGATCAAGATAACTTTGATGCGCTTGTTATTTTTTATCTGGTCCAAGCTGACCTCGCGCTTTTCTTTAGACATGCTTCCGTCATCTTATCAGCGAAGGTAGGTTGTCAGCGATGTCCTTAGATGGTATAACATTCGAAAGAGCTCACATCGCACAAACGTGATTCCCGCATCCTTGAGGAACAACTCGATAAGATCAAGCATCGTCGTGAACTGGGAGAACACTATTGTCTTCTCTCCCAGGGGTTCCCCTTCCTCGTTTGAGCGCGAGTTAATCTCTTTGAGTAGTTCAAGGATTTTGCGGATCTTGGCCGAGTCAGGTGGCAAATTTGAATCTTTAACCCGCGACAGGGACTTGCGGCGTGCTTTTCGAGTGAGTTCCATGCAGTCATTGCAGTGTTCACCATCCTTGGCAATGTTCTTTGGAGTTAACCTTAAAAACACGACGTTAACAAGCACACAAAGTAGGAAACGACCAAATTGCATACTCGTCCTGACAGAGCTGGCACTTTTTGCCTTTAGAAACTACAAGCTGCTGGAACATCGTCGTCAGTTCTTCATCTTCGTTATCATCTTTCGGGGTCGGTCGGGACTCAATAGCATCACGGTCTGCATTGTAATCCTTTGAGACGAGTGATGGGTGGTTGCAAGCTACTCGAACTCAGTGAAAGAAAGGATAATGGACACTGCCGTAGACTTACCCTGTCGAAGACGAAGAAGTAAAACCATGACATTTGTATAGTTTTTCATGACTTCATCATTCTTCACGAACTTCTTCATAGCTTCGTCGACCTTGTTTTCGAGTGCAGAGTAGAATTGACGCTCGTCCTCATCGAAACTGCAGGGTACGATGGACAGATGGCGTTCCGGAAGTTCGATTAGCGGTTTGCCATTCAGAACATCTGTCTTACAGCGCCGAAGCATGATGGCGCGAAGGACGACCTATGAACAGAATTCTGCTATAAGATGAGAAATGACAGCCATAGGAAGGCACATACATGCAAACGTTTCATCGCGCGAATCGAACGACCACTCTTGACAGGTTTGTTGATCTGCTCATTGAACGTCTGCCAATCACTGAGCGGCTTGATGCGGAGAAATTTGAGCAGGGAATAGAGTTCCTCGACATTATTTTGCCTGATATACATACGAACATTATGACAGATTGCATGGGGCGACGAGGAGACTCACAAAGGCGTGCCTGTCAGGCACCATCGATATTTGCCCTCCAAAGCACAACATGCTTGAGCGGCCTTGGTGTTGCGATTTTTGATGTTGTGAGCCTCGTCTAACACGACTCGCCACCATCTCACTCTGAATAGCGCATCCTTCTTCTTGCTTTTGGTAGTCGATGACACTTTTTTGCTTGCTAGCGTTCGCCCGAAGTGGCCAGCTTCAGAATCCGTGTCAGAGCCTGACTCGGTTTTCGAGCTACTGCCCTTTTTGGACTTGGATTCGTCTTTGCTTTTGGGCTGCGACGCAGCGTGTTCAGATGCAACAATGGCATAACTGGTTACTACAACATGTGCACGCTTTAGGGTTTCCGGATCTGACGAAGAATGAGTCATCAGAGACAGAGCAACTGAGAATGCTTATATTGTTCATACTGGTTGTCCTGGAGGCACCGTGATGCTCGATAACAGTCAAGTTTTTTGCCATCTTTGCAATTTCAGAAGCCCACTGAGATACCAAGCTGACGGGGCAGACGACTCTGACAATGAATCAGAGGTTATGAACATATGCCGTCGATGACAGACTCACAGAGTGGCCGCAGCCCATCCGTCTTCTCCGTCGGACTTGCGTGGGCGACCATCAACGATGCGCGCGAGGGTCTGGATGGTTTTTCCCAGACCCATGTCATCCGCAAGGATACCACCGTACTTCTTTCCGCTTTCTCGCTCGGTCATCCAAACTCGGCCAACCACCTGGTGGGGCAGAAGGCGAATCCCCCCACGAAAGCCTTCGACGATGGCTTGGGACATGTCTATGTCATCATGAGCACCTTCGCCATCTTCTTTTCCGTCAAAACTTTGCTGCAAGAGGTCCTGAAGGTCTTTCTCTGCCTCAACAACCGATTTTCGAGACTCGTAAGGGCCTTCGTTAAACGTTCCCCAGTGACCGGTCTCTCTGGAATAGTCATCGTAAGGAAGGTCTGCATTGCTGGGGATGTGAATAGGCTGGGCAGGGCCAATGCGGCTTTGAGCAAGGATGTTCGTATCGACGTGTTTATTTGTCGATTGCCGCGGGTCTGCGTTTACTACATTTGACTTGGTTGCAAAAACCCTAAATATATGACAACATAAGGTCAAAGTCGAGTGCGATGAGTACAAAAGATATACCGCTCATCACCAGACGAATCGGATATCGTGTACACAGTAGGCTGCTTTAGTTGCGCATCCAGAGCTGCCAGTGTCTTTGAAGGGATCTGCTCGGATGCCGGCATTAGGGGAGAATTAAACATTAACGCATTCCGGTGCTGACCACAGGAAGGTTTACAGAGCGACTCTTGTTCCCGCTAGCTGGGATCGGGTAGAGTCCAGGATTCTGGGCTAGTCTTTGACGGCTGCATAGAGAAAGATCTCAGCAACAGAGAGGACATATATGTGAGAATAATTTTCGTACATATCTTCCATAGCAGCTAAATTTGTGTTAATGGTAAAGAAAGAGGACAAGAAATGGAATGGCAAGTGTACACGCTACGCGAGTCTAAAAGGCCGGTAGGTCAATTGAACACGGGTATCGATGAACGGTCACATGATCGTAATCGAAGTAAACTTAGATGTGACGGGAATGGTCACACTCTAGTCACACCATTTGTTACGATCACGTCACTTGCCGCAGCTAGTCTACTTGTGGTTTGGCACACACAGCAAGTGCCAGTATTCTCAAGTCCTCTTCCATGTCAACAGTTTCTTAGCTTCATGCCTGTATGCGTACATGTCTGAAGACCCTCTTGCTATCGCAAAGTACGCTGCAAATGACCTTTCTTAGATCGCACTCCTCACCACAGACAGAGAAGCGAAGGCCCTCCAACAGGGCCTCAAAGATCTCCTGAAAAATCGTGACCCATGGAACAAGGAGGTCGAATTTCAACGCAGAAAGTGAGTTTGACTTCTTATTACAAGTAGAAAGCGCTCATTATATGATAAGCCTCCAAAAGCAATATCTTCTCCTTCTCCTGGTTCATCCCAATGCCAAGGAATCCAAAGATGCCGAAACACATATGTGGATGCAGACATCCTACGCACTCATTTCTATTTATAAGACACGCATAGCTGCGCTCGAGCATGCTCTTCACGAGGCCGGAACTCAACGGCAACACTCGCGAGCGCAGCGGCCAGGTCCGGTCGAGTACCGCAAGCTTATGCAGCGCTTCAAACAATTCCTCTCGATCGAGGAGAAGTTCTGGACCCAACTTGTTGTGCGCATACAGCGCCAGTTCTCTCTCTCCGAAGCACGCTCGGCACTTGCCACACTCTCCATCGTCACCGACACAGAGCTTGAGGTTGATGATGCCGATGCTGCTGAAAAGCACGACCATTTCCGCTTTCCTCCCGAGTCCATGGAAAATGCATCATCTCAACCCTCGACTCCTCAGCAACGTAGTAGCCGCCGTGCTACCCTGAGCAAGGCTCTTGTTGTTCTCGGCGACCTCGCGCGCTATCGCGAGCAGTACAATGAAGGAACCGCACGGTCCCGCGGCGGACCAGAGCGTGGTGGTCGTAGTGCGCGCGGGCGTGGGTCTCAGGCCGACTTGCCGCGTGCCAAGACGTATGATAAGGCGCGGGCGTGCTATGAGTGTGCTCGGGACCTCATGCCGGACGACGGCAATGCGTCGCACCAGCTCGCTATTCTGGCTTCATATCAGAAGGACACGTTTGAAAGCCTTGTGCAATATTATAAAGCTCTTTGCGTGCGCTCCGCCTATGACCCCGCCGCCGAAAATATGGGTAATGTACTGTCAAAGTTTTTGGAAGCTTGGAAACGCAAAAGAAAGAGCAGGCCAGGGCCGGCACCGCCCGAAGAACTCAGCCGGCCAAAGGGTAATCCTCCGTCCTTTAAGGACAATGTTATTCTTCTTCATGCACTGTGGGGATTAGACGTCGAGGAGTGAGTGTTTCAGTATTCATTTACGTGCCTCCATCGTGAGGGTTGAGGATTTTGAACTTTACAGGATGGACTCTATTGCACCTAAGCATGACGAAAATGTCGTAAAGGAATTTTCGGAGCTCGTCTCTGATCGAGTTCTTTCGATCGACACTATCACCAAGGTCGTTATTGCCGCCCAAGGCGCTCTCTGGAAGCGTCGCAAAGTCAGCGCTTCGGCTAGCGTTTCCATGGCGTCTCGGATCGCTAGCCACGTTCTCGCCCTCCATCGTGCATTACTACAAAGCGGCATCACTGAGCTTGATGAAGCGGCAAAGATAGTGGAGGAGGACCTCGCCATGCGGATAACAGCAACGTTTCGTCGAACACTTCCAGCCTTGCGCATCGCAAGCAAGTGGCTGCGAGTGAACTTGGATTACGTTTTAGGAGATACTCGCAAAGGCACAAAGGAACTGGAATCCAGCCCTATCATTCGCGGCGTCTCTACATTCTGGGAGGCGTATACGTCGTTTTCCACGTGCATTGTTCTGGTATTTCCCCCTACAAGTCTTCCGAAGCTAAAGCAGCCTCTGGAGGAGGATGTTGAGACGCGTGGATACCTCCCTCTGGGAAATATGTTGGTACAGGACACCTACCGAACTGACTCTGGAGATGAAGATTCTCGCACACCAGAGCAGGTTCACCCAAACGAGGAACAACTCATGCGTATCTGGGACATCGGTCATGACGCACGTCTAATTGCTGAAACCTGCAGGACGCCAATGGAGTCTTTCCGAGCTCAATTCTCATTGATTGATTCTGTTAGGGAAAATGAACCAGTTGTCACTCATGAGACGGCCCTCAGTAAAATGGAGGTAGCGCCGGTTTATGTATCTCAAGTTGCTATGGATGACCGACAATCAGAAGAAGACGCCAGAACAGAGACAACAGACCCAGTCGGTGATGCATTTAGAGAGGTGCTTGGCGTGCCTTCGTCAGAGGATGAACAAGATGAAATTGTTTGGAACCCTCGGTACGTATTCTGAGCTCTTAGCATACTACATCACATTAACACGGCATCACTACGATATGTAGGCCCATATCCCCTCCGAATGTCACCCCAGTTGCGTCAAGCAAACCTACTTCACATGGTCCTACAGGTGGCCTCAGTCCTCGTAGTCCTCTTAGTCCAAGAGCGCAGAGCATTGGCATTAGTGCTGCGTCACCGAAGCGCGCTTCTGACGCATTCGCGTCGCCCTTGCAATCACTGAATAGTAGCGTTGCTGGACAGGCTTCGGTCACGCCAAAGACGACAGCTCAGGATCTTTTGAACAATGTTATGGGCCTTGGACGACCTGCAGCAAAAGCTGACGCAAAGCCTTCCCTCCCGTCTCACTTTACTCACCAACAATCTCTTCAATCCCCGATCAGACATCATCAAAGACTATCCTCATCGTCACAGCCACAGACCCTGTTCAGTGGCGCGGCTGGCCCTTCTATATGGTCCGCTGCTCCCGGTGAGAGTGCCCTCGGTCTTAGCCCTCGCCACCAGGCAAGTGGGACCCTGCCAGCCTCGCCTCTCTTGGGGTTAGCACCACTAGCACATCCCGGCTTGCAGGCAGCCGTGCTAGGCATCCCATCAACACATCATGCTAGTGATCATCCTGGCAATTTATCGAGTGGATTACCCGCAGCAGCGTCGGGGACACATGGGCCATGGCCGCCCCATGATCATATAGATGAAATGTTGCCAACACATATCAATGCCCACATACCAGCATTCCCTGCGCCTATAGAACGTGACCATACACGTGTTTCTAGCTCTTCTGTTGGCGTGGCCCATACCAACCTTGATTCTGGGTACGAAGGCACTGTCGTGTATACCTCCAGTCCCCGTCAAGCACCTCTATCATCGTCCAGCGCGCTCGACAACTCATTGATTCTATCGTCAACAATTGACCCACCGTACTATCAATCTATGGCACCAGTTCGTTCGACCAACTATCCTATATCACATGGTACACATACGTCATTCGGCTTTCCAAAGTACGGAGGTGTTCGTCAACAGCGCGCAGGTGGCGTCTGGGGAGACGCTGGATGATATCGTA
>QFDW01003202.1:0-18086 GCA_003315895.1 Lactifluus rugatus | reverse complement strand
ATGACCGTCTATATTTGTACATCATCTTTGCGCCCTCTGCCATCCACGTAACAAATCACTGACATAACTCGGTAGTCGGTCCACCTTCGTACCTGTCAGACGAAAGCAAAGAACTCACATTACGTGTGCACGACGAATGTAGGGTGTGACCCTCTGACTAAGACACCTGCTAACCTCGGCATGTCTCGCAGGCAACGGTTCCGATGTGTTTGGCTCTGACATCTGCACGTGTAAGCCGTATCTCGTATTCGCAATTGAGGAGTGCATTCGTACGGCCCAGCGTGGTGGGGTTGGTGTCGTTGTGTACTTCCGCAAAGAAGGCCGTGCTCTCGGTGAAGTGACCAAGTATCTGGTGTACAACCTGCGCAAGCGGGGCGGAGACTCGGCAGACAAATATTTCCGCGCGACAGAGCTGATAGCCGGTGTGAAAGACATGCGCTTCCAGATGCTCATGCCTGACGTGTTGCACTGGCTGGGCATCAAGAAGATTGACAATATGGTTTCTATGAGTGACATGTGCGTTGCGTGTCTCCCCTTTTAGGGAACGTTAATAAGTTAACACGTATCTTCCCCGAGTAGGAAATACGACGCGATTGTGCAGTCCGGTATTCCAATTATCAAGCGTTACGACATACCTGGTGCGTTGTCTTACTATGGCTGAGTTGAGCGTTCTGTCTACATTACTGATGCTTTGGACTCTCGTAGAACACCTAATCCCAATGGATTCGCGTGTTGAAATCGACGCGAAGATTGCTGCAGGTTACTTCACGAGCGGAAAATCCATCACGACCGAGGATCTTGTCAAGACCGTGGGACGAACGTGGGAGGAGACGGAGCACTGATGTTTTTCCGGCACATTGTATAATGTGTAATCTATAGAAGATAATATACGGGCTCATAATACGGAATGTAGACATTCTTTGCCATTATAAAGCCATCTGCAAGTTCTATGCGATCCACCGTGAGCAGATGTCAGTTCCCAGGGATGGTAAACCCTTATCGATTCGGCTATGTGCTCATGGATTGCGAGGTGGGCCTTCGCCCGTCTTCGTAACACCAAATGCCACAGACATCGCAATACGTACCTGAGTGTCAACACTGGCATCGGTGCATCGTCTTTCCTCTCCCCACTCGCTGTATCAAATACCCTGCGTACCGCAGGCCTCCTCCAACCCAGTGCTGATGCGCCGTCGGGTTGGTTGGTTTTGTCCGCGTTTCTCGGCCTCCCATTAGCATTATGGGCATACAAGGTTCGCCTTGTAGAAGACTTGGAAAGGATATGTCGCTGACTCGGAGTCCCTGAATCGTGCGTCATTCGCAGTGCCTGGTGCTCGCGATATTTCAGCGCAAATTGATATACATGGGTGATTGACAGTGTGAACACTCTGCGCTTTCTATGTGCTAAATTTGCCAGCAGGGTATGTGCCACCGGGTTCGAGGACCGAGTCGCTTGCGGACGTGCACCCAAAGTACACTCCCGAGGGCATTCACATTGAGGAACTCTCCATTCTCACTTCCCAATCGAACACCGTCCAGCTGTCAACTTTACTGCTGCACCGCGATTTGGCCTCTCCTCCTCGGCACATCATCGTATATTTTCAAGGTAACTATCAGTCATCGTGTTGCATTTCATGTTTTCATGTGGATCTATGCAGGGAATGCCGGAAACCCGCTCCATCGCATTCCCGTCTTCACCACTCTGTTGAATACCGTCCCTTCATTGGCCATCCTCGCTCCTGCCCCACGCTCATACTGGACATCTTCAGCAGCACGCCCCACTCAGGCTGGTCTTACCGCCGACTACACCGCCGTACTCACCTTTGCCGCTGAGCGCTTCCCCGCATCTCACTTGACAATCTATGGCCACTCCCTCGGCGCCTCCATCTCTCTTTGCCTTCTCGCGTCCTTGAGAGGTGAGCCAGCTTCTTCTGTCGCCGTACGTAGCCTCGTGCTTGAAAACGCGTTCACGAGCGTGCCGGACATGCTCCGCGCGCTCTATCCGCAGCGATGGCTACCATACCGCTACCTCGGCCCGTTCGTGCGCGACCGGTGGGATGCTCGCGCTGCTGCAGCCGCGCGTATATTTCCCCGAGGTCTCGCGCGCCGCGTGATGGTGCTCGTCAGTGAGCGGGATGAGGTTGTCCCGCCCGCGATGGGCCGGGAGATCTTTGAGGTGCTGCGGGTGTCTGGGGATGCAGATGAGGTGGGGCGACGGCTCGTGGTGGTAAAGGGGGCTCTACATGAGGATGCGTGGCGATATCGGGACTGGGCGCAGGCGATGAAGCAGCACTTCGAGAGTCTGGAACGGGAACTCTAGACTGGACGGGATCTTTTGAGCACGTCAAGTTGTTCATCGTTCATCTCCGGTCTCTTTTCCTTTCCAACTTGAGCCGTGCTTTATGTGAAGTAGTATTTGGTTCGGGTATACTAGCCTATATCAGATGTCTCTTCGCTCGGACCCGCGGACACCGGATCGTCTGCGCAGAAACAAATAAGAGAATGAAAGATTATTGTTAAACCAGCACTCTATGCCACGATCTGTAGTGGTTCGGGCAGAGCGCTTCAGGGGTTCTATCCGTCTGCCAGACGCTATTGCAGCTACGCTATTGCAGCTACGCTGATCCCGTCTCATATAGCGCTGGCCCTCGTGATTAGAACCGGAGATGCACGCATTTATTGCATGAACAGAACTATTGAATCTGCACTGAACAGCTGCACTGGCAGCAGTTGCCAACTTGAAGCGGTGCTTCAAAATGGGGCCCAGCCTGAAGTGACATTGCGTGACTCATCGTGCTATGAGCAGAAGATCGATAAGGACGCTACCACCATCATGCCCGTCGTCCAGTTCGCACAGTTTTCATCCCTTGTTCAGCCGACCTTTTGGCACGAGCTCAGTCAGCTTAAGCTTGAAGTCCTTCGTCTGTCCGACGAATCGGTTACACTTACGGCAACATACTCTGCTGGGCGCACAATCAAAGACCGGAACACAGGCCAAGAAGTCGCCCTAGGGTGCAATATCGCAGTGAGCGGAGAAGGTCTTTCGGAGACTTACAAGTGAGCGTTTCGGCCCCCATCTCGGAGATGGTGCGCTTATCTTGGTAGCCCGCCTCTACACTCTGTTCCGGCCCACGGCATCTTAAAGAATTACAATACCGTCGAGGAATTCAAGAACGCTGACAAGCGTGCCCTGTTTAATAAGTTATCGGATGAGGTATGCATTACATTCTGCATTACATCCTTTGTTGCTTGAATGAGGGATTCCTCGGCAACCGTCACTGGCATCCTGCCTTTCCTACGCGTAACATTTCCGCCATCCCGAGATCCATACGTTCCGGGGAGAAGCATGCCATCTCTCAATTATCTATGCCTACTGATGGCGTGTCCTAATGCTTTGCACTATAGATTTGGGAAAGCATCATCAAAAACCACGACATCTCGGCCCTGACACGATTCCTGCTTATTACATTTGCTGACCTCAAGAAGTACAAATTCTATTATTGGTTCGCTTTTCCCGCCTTCGCTGCCCAACCTTTGTGGGAGATCGATGATGACTGGGCATCTGCGGAGGCACACTTCTCAACCAATCAGCTCAGCTCTCTCGCTGAGCAGCTTGGCCTGGTCACCCGCGCATTCTTCCTGGTACGACCCGCGCAGCACGATGGTGTTGAGGTTGGGCCTGTTCAGGAATTCTCCACGTTCTTTGCAAACATACCTCAGGAGTCGGTACGTATGCATATCTCCTCAATAGGGTGGCGAGTCAGCGAACGATCTTCAGCGAACGATTGGTTTCCTTGATCCATCGGCGCAAGCTTCTGCGCCGGGATGGCCTCTACGTAACCTTATGGCGTACCTCCGCGCCGTGCATCTAGAGGAGACACAGACCGTGCGCGTGCTCTGCTGGCGCGGAGATGCTTCGTCGAGCCGTTTTGGCGTTCTGCGTGGTGGTCCAACTAGTGTGGAGAAGCCGAGCGCCGTCGGATGGGAAAAGAATGTACAAGGTAAACTTGGCCCGCGAGTCGCAGACCTTGCTCCCATGATGGATCCTAGAAGGTGGGTCCCATCGTCTTCGCCCCGGGCGTACATGCGTGATGAACACTCCGGACTGGCAGGCTCGCGGACCAGGCGGTAGACCTGAACCTGAAGTTGATGCGCTGGCGGATTCTTCCCGCCCTCGACCTGGAGAAGATTGCACAAACAAGATGCTTACTACTCGGCGCGGGCACCCTTGGGTGCTACGTTGCGCGTACGCTTATGGTCAGATTGCGTGACAGAGGTCGCTGTTTTCTTTCTTCTCTTCTAATGCAGATGCTAGGGTTGGGGTATTCGTAAGATCACGCTCGTTGACTCGGGCCGAGTATCATTCTCGAACCCTGTGCGGCAACCATTGTTCGAATTTGATGACTGCCTTCACGGCGGTAGGCCTAAAGCTGAGGCCGCTGCCGAACGGTTGAAGAAGATTTTTCCCGGGGTTGTAGGTACCGAGCTACATCTAACAGAGAACCGTCCCAACGACACTTTCAGGATGCACAGGGAGTGACACTCGCTATTCCAATGCCAGGCCATCCTATCCCGCCTGGCTCTGAGGAGCAGACAAAGGCGGACGTTCGGGCTCTTGAAGAACTGTTCGACGCGCATGACGCCGTATTTCTCCTGATGGACTCACGCGAAAGCCGTTGGCTTCCAACTGTGCTCGGTTCGGCGAAGGGCAAGGCGAGTACAACACGCCCCTTTAGCGTCTCTATTGTCTGATTCTGGGAAGGATAGATTGTACTGAATGCTGCTCTAGGCTTTGACTCGTACCTCGTTATGCGGCACGGTGCGCGTATGAATTCTGGGAATGGCCTGAAAAGGCTGGGTTGTTACTATTGCAACGATATCGTGGCCCCCGCAGACGTGTGTTTCATCCCAACTGCCCTAAGACTCTTGACGCTAATCAAGTGGCTGCCATATATCGGCGGGGCTTAGTCCCTTACTGATCGCACACTAGACCAGATGTGCACAGTGACGCGCCCAGGACTTGCGCCGATTGCATCTGCGACAGCCGTTGAGCTCCTTGTTTCGGTCCTTCAGCACCCCCTAGGGTGAGTCCTTCGCTTTCCGAGCATGTGGGGCGGGTCTTAGGGGAATAATACATAGCCTCCATGCACCGGCACCACCACCTGGCCAAGAACCCCAGCACCAACAGCAGGAAGATGGAGGAAGTGTGTTGGGACTTGTTCCGCACCAGCTGCGCGGATTTCTTGCGCAGTTCCGCAATATGCAGATTGTCGGCGCTGCGTATGACCGTTGTACAGGGTGCAGTGAGACGGTGCGCTAGCTGTGACGACGCGTGGTCCGGATCAGACTAATTGATAATGGTCTCTGCGGCAGATTCTGAAGGCGTATGAGACGGAAGGATTTAGTATACTGTTGAGGGCGTTCAATGAGACGGGCTTCCTTGAGAGCCTGACGGGTTTGGACAAGCTGCATGCTGAGGGTGAGCAGGCATTGGAAGCTGTAGATTGGGAGGAAGACTCGGAGGGTGCAGACGAGGACTTTTGAACGTCCGGAGAAAGTAGCGGATGACGATAATATGATATGATCTGTGTACTAGGCTTGGAATACCACTGGAATACCCCCATGAACGCGGTCACGTGTAATGGATTCCACGAACGCAGGATTATGAGTTGCCGGGATGCGACGTCCTGCAAGTGACAGTGCCAGAAGATTACAGAGTCCAGCAATGCCAAGGCAGTCACGAGTACTCTATAAATGGTACGTTGCCAAACCTTCTCACCTCTCGTGAAGCTCGTGGGTGCATTGAGTTTAAACGGTTTTCTCCAATGTTGATTAAGGGTTGTATAGTGCAGTGCGCCCGGCGCCCGTTATTCCCTCGTACGTCGCCATAGCTCAATTCCCCAGCGTCAAACAGGCGATTCTCAATACATGATAGCCCCTGAGGCCTGAGGACTCGGTCTGGACTTAAGTGATCCGTGACTTGCAGAATGCATCAAGCTTTTAGATTTGGCTTTCATACATGCAACTAATGTATCACGAGCAACAAGGAACAGGTATGATATTGCGGATCATGTAATCTTCAGGTGTAGTACGACACCGGCTGCGATTGATAACGCTGCGAACTTGAAGGTCGTGCAGGAGGTTGTCATGATACACGGAGGCTCAAAATTCAAGCGTTCAAACAAAAGGTGGCTTACTGATGTCTGGTATGTTCCCCACTTTGTTTCGACTTCTCACTGTTATTACAAGCGTCCCCGTCCCCAATCCCCCACAACTCATAGAGGAAACACAGAAAAATACTGAAGCCCACGAAGTACTTGACTGGTGAGCACACCGGCGACGGTTAGCACTTGTGGTTGCATTTACACCCGAATAACTACGCTCAGACCCCTTCTGTTCAAGTGACTTCCGCTTTTTTCTGACCTTCAGGAACGAGAAAGGACTTGCGATCGTCCGCGAACCAGTACACCAAAGGGTTGAGCGTGCCGTCAGACCTGACGGGACTTGTAGGCTGCGGCATGTTGATTACCCACCGTAAAGGTACAGGTGAGCATTGAGTTGGTATAGGGAAGAAAGAGTTCTTGATCAAAGAGCTTGGCGAAGTTATAGTCAACCTCATGACAACCGTCAAGCATGCTGTTGATCCTCTTTGATTATTCAACCTCGGAAAGGTGAATGCCTTTTGATTTTTAAACACCCAGTATAGCACTGATATATATCTATACTTAGCTGTATCCGGATGGTAAGTCTTCTCACTGACTCGGAATCAAGGTCTGGAAGTTAGAGTTGGATACAATGCTGTACCACACGATGTCGTCGATTGAATTTTATCCACATATTCTTTCCCTTTAGTAATAGGTATTGAAGTCAATTTTTTCTACAGTGTTCTTGCCCCTACGGCTCTCTTTCCGCGTATGCATGATAGGCAGAAGTTGGGCAGAGGGCGGACAGCACGATATATGGCACAAGGCCGTGTGACAATTCATTGAGCACTCGCTTTCCCGAACCAACCCCACATGTCGTTATTGCAGAGGAGCTGGACGACTCTGAGAGTACGTTCCTTTAGTGGTGCGAGACCACAGCTACGTCCGTATCACCTACGGCTGCTTGGCTCTGCGGCTGGTGGGGGCCCGGGCCCAGGCAATCCAACCGGATCCAACAACGTCTTCAAATTTGCCCTAGCGCTGCCAGTAGGATGTGCTCTATTTGGCCTCGGAGGATATTATGTGGGAACGCGTTCGAATGGACCCTTGGTACTGAGTCATACTGCAGCCTCTGCCCTGCCCAAACCCGTTTATGGTACATCGGAGGACTTCGCGCGCGCGATTGAGGAGCTCAAAATATCGTTTGCGGAAGACGCGGTGACCACCGCCGAAGACGAGTTGAAGGCTCATGGATTTTCTTCGAATGCACATCTTCCAGGTACGCCCGGCCCTTCGCAAAGGTCGTCACTCGTCTATTCTTGACTCGAGCATGTTATGTGGGTAACCTGACTTTGGGTGGGCTGCTGTACAGGGTATCCACATAGTGTTGTAGTCTATCCGAACTCGACCGAGGATGTCGTGAAGATCGTTAATGTTGCAAGGAAGTACCGCATGCCTATCATCACTTACTCTGGTGGAACGAGCCTCGAAGGCCATTTTTCGGGCGTGCGTAAAACTTCTCCGTCATATTGTCCTCTTATTTCTAGCATAATCACTAAATTCTGTGTCTGTAGTGGAAGGACGGAGGAATATGTGTTGATATGTCAGGAATGGATAAGATTATCGCGATTCATGGTGTGCCTCTCATTTCCGATTTCTGTGTTCTCGGCTGCAGGTCTGACAGTCTCGTTTTCTCTAAAGAAGAAGACTCGGATCTTGTTTGCCAGCCCGGCGTCGGTTGGGTGGAAATCAATGAGATTTTAAGGGAGAAGGGTATCCCGCTGTTCTTTCCTGTATGTACCCAGAGTGCCAGTTGAAAGCGCGCCGCTTCAATTGACCCTTTACGCGTATCCGCAGCTGGATCCCGCTCCCACTGCGACGGTGGGGGGAATGCTTAGCACTGGATGTTCCGGAAGTCAGCGCCACTGTGACACAGTCCTCCAATATTTACTGATCCCCTCCCAACAGCCAACGCGGTGAGGTACGGCACAGCGAAGGGTGAATGGTTCTTGAACGCTGTCAGCATGCCTGTTCGTTCCTTGTGGGTCAACTAAGCCTTCTTCGGCAGACAGTCGTCCTGCCCTCTGGAGAGGTGATCAAGACGAGACGCCGGTCGCGCAAGTCGTCTGCCGGATTCGACACGACAAAGCTGTTCATCGGCGCAGAGGGGACACTCGGCATAATCACAGAAGTGACCATTCGTCTCGCGCCCCTGCTCCCCACCACAGTCGCCACCGCACGATTCCCTAACATGCGCAAGGCCAGCGAGGCCGTCATCGAGATCCTGAACACGGGAATCGGCATCCGTGCGTTCATTGTGCCTCCCTATCCATTCCTTCCATTCTCCCAACTTGCCCCGACTTGACCTACCTTTCGTGGCAGAATGCATCGAGCTCGTCGACGCGGGGTTTCTTCGAGCCACAGTGACCGCGAGCAATCCCGCGCGCCAGTACGACATTGCCGACCACCTATTTTTCAAGTTGCAGGGTGCGACACCCGGCGCGCTCTCCGACTCTGTGGAAATAGTCAAGAAGGTCGTCAAGAAGCACGGCGGCGACAATTTTTGGCCTGCAAAGACGCAAGAGGAGGCAGAGGCGGTGTGGACGGACCGAAAGAATGGGCTGTACTCCACTCTCGCGTATGCGGGTGATGGGGCAAAGGCGTGGACGACAGACGTATGGTAGGTTTGAATATGCTCGCCGACGTGCCGCAAGTCGTACTTGTGTGTGTTTCCAACTCACTAATGACTGGACAGCGTCCCGATCTCCAAGCTTCCGCAACTCGTGTACGAGTCTCAGCAGGATATTGAACGCTCTGGCATTTTGTATACCGTCGTAGGCCATGCGGGAGATGGTAATCAACTGATGCCACTGTGCGAACCTTTTCAAGAGTGACTAATGGAGAGATGTCAATCACAGGAAATTTTCATGCGACTTTGATTTTCAAGACGGATGATGAGCTCCAAATTGTGCACGACCTGGTACACCGCATGATCGAGCGCGCACTCGCGCTTGATGGGACTTGTAAGTCTCCTTCCTTGCTGCTCAGAAGGAGGCTCACCACTATCATTTCTAGGTACTGGTGAACACGGTGTTGGTATTGGGAAGAGGGAATTTTTGGTCGAGGAGCTCGGCGCGGGTACAGTAGCTCTGATGAAGTCGATCAAACAGGTGGTAGACCCACTTGGGATCATGAATCCAGGGAAGGTGGGTCCCTCGCAATTTCCTACCTGCGTACCGTGGAGTGGTTGCTCAAAGTATGGATTCCTAGCTGTATCCTGATGATAATAGCGAATCCCGCCCTTGAATGCGATGGTATGGTTGCAAGTGTCAATTGCGATGCCGAACATTCACTCAATAGCTGCTTCCTTTCTTCATTTAGCATATTTACTCAGCACTGGGAGTGCTGTAAAACGTCTCCTCTGCTGCTGAAAAAGGCATGACCAAACCTATATCGTATACCGCTCCGTTCTACAACAAGATAGGTTACAAGGTTTTTTTGGGATTTTTATCGGGCACCCTCGACAACTGTCGGTTGCTCCTGGATAGGTTGCGCATGTTGCTGTTGTGCTGTCCGATTGAGTGCGGCTCCGAGAGCCTGGGTTCGAATGCTCAGCCCACGCGTCTTCTCTATGACGGACTGATATATTGGCAACGCCGGGCGGTGAATCTCGATGACATTCTGCAGCAGGATCGTTAGTTCGAAGGTATGCACGAGAGAAACGCCGTACCTTTTCGAGGTCGATCTTGGCATCGGCGGCCATTCGCGTGTCGCGGATAAGGTTGACGATCCACTTCTCGCCTTCCTCTGGGGAGAGGTTGAGCCGGGCAGAGAGGTCGCTTGAAACAAGGGTGTCAGTCTTGGTGAAAACGCGCGCCAAGGGAAGGACAACGTACGCAATGTCGATCCGTTGGTGGATGCGACAGTATGCTTCGGTGATGAGGTACCGTGCATTGTCGAGAAAATCTTCCCTATACTCGCTCAGGAAGAAGTCATTCCCGACGACACGCTCGGCAAGCTGTAGCTGGTGCTGCGCAGCCTCAAAATCAAACTCGACGTAGAGCTCCTTGAGGAACTTGGTGACCGGGTCCGAGTACTGGTACTCCTCCATCTGCACGACCTTGACAACTTCCCGTATCGCGTGCCGTACACGCGAGCTCACCGGCGTGGCAGCGGCACCGGATGTCTGTGCCCTGCGCGAGAGAACTGCGGCCACGGCGAGGTAACGCAGGATCCAGGGCGCTGCGGACTGGATGGTGTTGAGGTAGGCGGGGGCGAGGAACGTCTCGAGGAGAAGTGTGCGACCCGCGGGATGGTTGAAGTAGACGAAGAGGGACCAGTGCACGAACCATGCGCGCGAGTGCAAGGTCGCGAGCGGCTCCGTGTGGGTGGGAACCGCTGAAACGAGAGGCGCCGCGCTTGCGCGTGCGTCGAGGTTCTCGCGCAAAGTGTTGAGCTCCTCGAGCGCCATGTCCCATTTGCCCGTGAGGATGTCCGAAGCAAGCTTGCCCCAGTTCGCAGACATGTTCAAGTCCATGTCGGTGGAGAGCACGCGAAAGTGGTACAGGTAGTCAGCGGCACCAGAGTAATTTCCGTACGTATACTGAAACTTTCCGAAATTGTATAGCGCAGTGATTTGTTCGAGGGTCAGCTACAAGGGTTGTGTGAATGAACCAAGGTGGTCGGTCGTTTGGAGGTCGTCACTCACACTGTAGTTATCCTTGAGATAAGCCAAGTTCTGAATTTTGTCCTGGCGTAGAGCCTGGGCAAAATCTGGGTTCTCAATCACATCTAGGACAGCTTGTGCCTCTTGCTGTAGCTGCTCGTTTATCGCTACTGCCTTTGCTCTCTTGGCAGCAAATTCTTTTTTTCTGAGTTAGATCTGATATACGAGAGAAAAAATGCAGAAGGTCTTAATACCTTCTGGGACCTCTGAATCCGGGTTTAGTTGCTCATAGAGGGATACGATGTAATCGACCATATTTGTGCCCTTTGCGAGCTCATACTGAGCAACAGCGACTTGATCGGATGCGAAAAGACCGCTCTCGTGAAGATGAGTGAGCAAGGGAAAGACCAAATGTCGATCTAAGTAAGGAATAATCGTTCTTGTGAGGTCGTATTCAGCCATTTTGAATAGACACTCACTGAGGCTCTGTGCGCCTGTCAATTCTTTCCTTACTCTCACGTGATACGAGTTATCCCTTGTCCACCACTTACCACCACTCAAAATGACTACCTTGCCTTGGTTCTTGAAAGATATTGGTATATCAATAATTGGAGAGGTACTCATTCTTCGAAATCATTCCTTCTGTCATCTCTCATTCCCGGTGTCAAACAGAAATGCTATGTCTCACTCGTAGAGAATCTCAATATTCAAGATGCTGACTGTATCAAGTATTCATTATCCAAAGGGATTGGCGTCGGAATAGTCGTCGGTGGATCAATAATGAAGGTCCCCCAACTTCTTCTCAGTGCGCCTTTTATCCATCGATCTTTCTTTGGCTTAGCCTTCTATTAGTCCTTAGAGCCCAATCGGCGCGCGGCCTCTCCTTGGCCGCATACATCCTAGAGACGCTCTCCTATGCCATTAACCTCGCCTATTCCTCGCGGAATGGCTTCCCCTTTTCCACCTATGGAGAGAACCTTTTCCTCACCATCCAGAACGTCATCATTACTCTCCTCATCATACTCTACAACACTTCCGCCTCCCGGCCCCTCTCCACCCCACCCAACCCAACCGGCAGGCTGCTTATCGCCATCCTCGTTATTTCTGCAGCAGGGTTTGCGCTCGTCACCACACGCGCCAGCGTGCTAGCCGCGGCTCAGCTTGGCACCCTTCCGCTCGCCCTTTTCTCCAAGCTCCCACAAATCGCGCAGAATCACCGTGCGCGCAGCACTGGCCAGCTCTCAACCTTCGCCGTCATCTCCCAGATAGGAGGCTGTGCCGCGCGGCTATTCACGACGGCCCAAGAGGTCAACGACCCGCTTGTGGCCACCGGTTTTGCGCTCTCCCTCGCGCTCAACCTCGTCATTGGCGCCCAGATGTATGTGTTCTGGGGTAAAGGTGTCGCCGGTCACGAGATTGGCGCCAAGGAACGCGATGAATCCCCCCAGCTCGGAGAGAAATACGGACGTGAAAAGGTCGACGTCGTTGTGCAGCCCCAGAGCCCGTCGTCACACCAGGCAGCGCATCAGCATTCCTCGTCGGCTGCGTATGGGCGCAAGTGGGCGCGTAAGGTCGATTGAGCCTATTCATAGTGTGACCCATTAGTCTTCTAGTCATCAATTCTGTTCTTTCCCGGATCATTGCGCTGAAGATATATTTATATAGCTGCGTCCCGCACTTAATGGGATTCACATGTTGGTAATCATTTGAGAAACCAGCAAAAATAGATAAAGTCCAGAGGAACTCTGAGGTTCAGCGCTGGGCAAGTGTTCGGCCACCTGCTGCAGTCATTTGTGTGCAGTTGATCCCCTTGCTAGCTTGACCAATTTCGTATTAACCGTGTTCTCGGATGTTTTATTAGGGCTTCTACTATTTGTTCGCGTTTATATGCATGAGATAAAATACAATACAATACAATGAATGCCACGTTAGCTCGTTGCAGAGTGATCAATACACTAACAGGGAAGCATGCAATGAAAC
The DNA here is from genome assembly GCA_003315895.1 of Lactifluus rugatus. Lineage (NCBI taxonomy): Eukaryota > Fungi > Basidiomycota > Agaricomycetes > Russulales > Russulaceae > Lactifluus > Lactifluus rugatus. Next base: position 5,300 of record QFDW01003202.1, on the reverse strand, counting down.
ACCATGACCTGCACATGTCGTTACTACGGCCTGGGCCCTCGCAATTGCGGTGTGTAAGGCCCAGGCGCCACCGCCGCACGCACCCACAGTGACCGATCGCCCACCGGGATGGGCTCATCTTCGTTCAACGTCGACTCGTCTTGCGAGGTCCAGGGAGCCGGGTACGGCGGGAATCTGAGCTGTGATGATACATCCTGTTGCCAACCATCTCCACCGCGGTGATCATAATGATAATACGGGCGAGAGGCCGGCGGCGCGCCGATGGATATTTGTAAGGTGTCGGTCCCGCTGTGGGCAGGCCGCGGCACGTTGGACACATCCACGCCGTCCCTCGCTCGGCGGATCGTAAACGGATGGTCGCGCCCCGCGCGGCCGGGGAGCAGGCGGCCCCACCACGTCCACGTGCTTGGGGTTGATGGTAGCGGCTTCTCTTGACTGGAACGTACTACTGAGAATTGGTTCTCCACGTCTCCTCGGGCTCGGGGGAGCGAGGATGTCGAGTGGCGCCGCGAGGCAATAGACAGACGGGTTGTGGGTGTGTTTAGAGGCGGGAGCTGCGGAGCTGAGGTGCGTTTGCTTGGGTCATCGTAGAACCAGGCGACGTTGTAGATCGAGGTTGACAGGAGGGTCTCGTGTACGTGCATGTGTGCGACGCATAGCGTCACAATCGTGACAAAGTAGCCGAGCACTTCAGACGACGACAGTGTGTTAGTTAGCAGTCGGCACGTGGCATCTCCCTCTCTGTGCGACTCACATAGGGACGCGGCTAGCCAGGAGATGGGAACGAGGATGGTGATTGAAGAGCAGATGGATAGCTGCACCATTGCCACGCAGAACTCGGGAGGACCACTCAAGGTGACGAAGATGCTAGCGGCTGTCACAATGTCAGCGACGGCGGGATGAGTGAGGAAAGATTATACTGTACCTATCTGCAATACAGTGAAAATCCCAGTCCAAGCGCATTCGAGGCCCACGACTGAAGTGGAGAATAATGAGATTTTTGCGTCCGCCAAGGCCCTATTGGGGATAATGTGTCAGGTATAAAGTCATTGATTGCTGAGCGAGAGCACGCACATAGCGATACAAAGAGTCGTTGCTGACCCGGTGAAAATGACAAGGACAGACGCTCCGTCAACTGGACACGATGGCTATTCAACCCAGTCATTCACCGCTGCAAGATTCGAGAGCTACTCACCATGAGCTCCAGCTGCCCGACTCGCGCCCACGTTCCAAGCTGCGAATCCCAGCGCAGTTAAACTCATATAAATGAGTAGAGCTAGAACGAGGAAATAACGACATAATATCAGTCATGGAAGTCCAGCACTGTTTTTTTTTTTCTTCGTACTCACAGAAAATGACAAATCGGACCAACAGAAAGGGGGTTTTGACCAATGTGAGGCGGGAGGGGGTCCAGGAGAAGTCCCGCGGTTGCGACCGACTAGGCATCTAGCCTAGCCGAGCAAGAGATTCGTGAGGAGGGATTGAGGAGGGGAACCCACTTGTGGAGAAAAAAAATGGACATGAGGGGCAATGAGCAAGACCTTAAGGGTAAACGAAAAGAAAGGCAAATGTAAATCATGTTGCCAGCCAGTTCAAGGGCCTCAAAAGAATAACAAATACTTGTGTTTCTATGCCGTTACAGAGTTGCAATGCAGACGACACAATAAAGGCCAAGACAAGGCTTACCCGGATAAAGTGATCCATTTTAACAGTACAATTACAACATGTTCCACAACATATGGCCCAACCACCAATGTAAAGACAACGAGCGCACAGCACCCAGATACAGACAGGGTTCGCCGGGACCTACTAGAACGGGAGGGAGGAGAATGTCATCCACGCAATAAAATAAGTAGTGTTACAAATTCCGTACTCAGACATGACAAGATCCAAGTCAATTCGGTGATGGCAGACTACGTGGTAAACCACCCTCTCTCCTACGTGAGGGCTCGATCGCAGACGGAAGCGGGGAAGGGGGAACCTTCCGAGCCGTTGTCCGTCTTGGTGGGGGTCGTGACATGATGTCTGCGCGGGGCCAATCCCACAATGGGGGTGGGTTGCCGACGACAGATAGCGGGGTTCGAGGATATTGCTGGGAATAACCAGAGTGAGGAGACAACGGGCTCTCTCCTCCAGGAGAGGACCCGGTGGTGGGTTCCAAGGCGGCTCGGATGTACAATGGGTAGAGTGCCGTGGGACCTGGTTTCGCCTCGTGCATCGCAGGCGCTCGACTAAGACGCTCGGTGATCCCGGACTGACCATCATGCATACGTTCAACCTGGTACAGGGAAGGGAACATAGGCCCCGTGAGAAGGTGGATGGGGTGCCGGGGTTGGGGCGCTGCGATAGGTGCTTTGTCTCCGCGCGGAGGAATCTCGGGTGAACTTGCGAGTTTATGGCAATAAAAGTGGCGGTACCAAGGATATGACTGTACTTGCGCACTCCAAACATCGTCCTGCTTTTGATGTAGTACAGCAGATATCACAAGAAAAATAAGATAGATGAAAACTGAAAGGTGGGGAATGTCACTCGCAACGTTGAGATTCAAAGATGAAAACTTCTCACGATTGATGGTACATATCCATGAGAAGGCTATTATGAGCTTCGCAGAAGTGCAAGATTTTCCATCGATACGTTTAGCTATGAAACGCCACGTCATCAGACAGACGTATCTCGGTGCGTGTGGCAGGTCCTTACCTTGGAGAGTGCATATTCCAAGTGGAAGGGTGGTGGTTACGACAATAGCGCTTACTGAAACAAAGGATGAATTAGAATGGGCCGCACACTTGGAAATGAAGACTATGTGTACCAATGTGCACGAGCCAGAGAAAACCGACCCAAAGGCATTCCACCCAAACACGGCCAGTGATAGCTCGGTCAGAGAAAATATCGACGAAGAACCTAGCACCAAGATGGTCAGAACAGCAGACATGAGGGGTAAAAAGGAAATGAGGACTACAGAGACAAAACAACGAGCAAACTGAAAGCACCAAGAAAAATCATGTAACCGTCAACACGCAGTTGGCCTATAAAAATGGGAGAGTGAGCGACAAGTCCAAGTCGTGATGGTACAAGTGATCTTACTGTGAAGATTGGCATTCGTTGCGATGGGTAAGTTCCATGCAGCTGCACTGCAGATAATTGCATTGGAAAGGATGGCAATGACTTGTAGCATTTAATCAGCGAATACGGCGATGATATGATTAGGACATACTGAAAAGGTAATAGCGATACAGTTGGACCAGAAAGGATGTTCTCATGATGATGATAAAGAAAGTGGGCGACTGCACCAGGCAGGTGCAGTGCAGGGAGAAAGGAAAAGGAAAAGAAAAGGCAGGGCGGCGGACAAGGAAAAGGAGCGTCAATTTGAATTTGCATGGGACAATGACAGACCTCTCCTCTCACACTTTCGTCATTCGGCCCGCGGACGAGTCTCTCGTTAGAGGTCGTGCAATTCGTCGGGTTTTCGTCAGTAATAATGTTCTGAAACTTGCAAATTCTTGTGCGGGTGACCTTGTCGTCCTAGTTTCTGCCTCTCAACAGAACGTTGGTACACCTCTGCTGTCTACAAATTAGAATTGAAATTCTCGTGTTTAGAGATTATTCGCTGTAGGGACTATATGGCCGTCATTGACGTTACCCGATGATGGTAAGAGCACATCGTTTGATCTTTACGTCCTCGGAGTTCGTTGATACGTCCTGTTCCTGCCAGTGGTGGAGGTCGCAATCTCACATCTGCTTACTGCTCGCATTTCTGAAGGTTCCAAAGTTGTTTTATATTCCCTAATTTCCCAAATCACCCCCAGGCATCCTACCTGGTTACCCTCCTTTCAGGCAGCACGCCACGCGGTCAATCTGCGCCTTCGCGAGGTCCACATCAATCAGATCACGTCTGCCCCTCAAAACATCTCCAAAAATGGCAAAAAAAGGGTTTGGCTCACTTTACTTCTACGCGAAACTCTGGGTGCGAGATTATATTTCTTGCATGGAGCTATCGTCAACCAAAGCCAAACCGGACAGTGGACCTCAAGTATGTCTTGTCCACCCAAGTAGTGGAGATTCAATATGAAGGAACAAGACATCGTTTCTCTGTCTCCTCTGTATCCGATACAGCACGGGATACTACCTCCGACGTTTCGGAGGGCCTTAGCGCTCTAAACATCAACGATGTTTCTTCACTTTATATAGTCGACTGGGATACGACTGTTGCGATAGAAGAGAAAATACAAGTTTCCGAATTAAATCCCTCGGAAGTAAGGTCCACCGTATCCATCTATTCGTTTGTTTCATCTGATCTAGGAGACCAGTTTGACGTTGGTGTTTCAGAGCAGCCGCAGGAAACGGATGCGTATACCTCGGTCGGTGGCCTAGACGAGCAGATTGCGCAGATCCGTGACCTCATCGAAATTCCTCTTCGTCATCCCGAGTTATTCAGCCACTTTGGTGGGTGTGGTGGATGCCTGACTGGACCTGCCTACTTCTGGCTCATGTAGTCGCAGGCCTCAAACCTCCGCGCGGGTTGCTTCTCCATGGTCCACCAGGGACGGGCAAGACTCACCTTGCGCGCGCGATTTCCGCTTCAACGGGCTCCTCTGTGCTCACCGTTAACGGGCCTGAGTTGACCTCCGCATATCATGGCGAGACAGAGGCGAGCCTACGCCGCGTCTTCGCCGCTGCCCGCGCCCGTGCGCCGTGCATCATCATACTCGATGAAGTTGACGCGATATGTCCGCGCCGCGTAGACGATGCTGGCGGAGAGGTCGAAAAGCGCGTTGTCGCAACGCTCCTTACCGAGATGGACGGCGTCGACGGTACAGATGGTGCGCGCGTCGTAGTCGTTGCGACGACGAACCGCCCCAACGCCATCGATCCTGCGTTGCGTCGTCCCGGACGCTTCGATCGCGAGATTGAGATAGGTTGATCTCTTTCCCATTCTTCCTTACTGTAAAGTGAGCAGAGGCTCTGAAAGTCTGCTCATCACAGGGGTCCCCGACATCAATGCCCGCATCTCGATACTAAACGTACTACTTACAAAAACGCCGCACACCGTCACACAGGATGAACTCCACGCGACTGCCTCACGCGCACATGGTTACGTTGGTGCAGACCTCGCAGCCGTCGTTCGCGAGGCGGGAACACTTGCCATCAAGCGCTTCCTGGCCGAGGCCTCCTCACACTCTTTAGACTCCGCACGCCTCACAGCCTCAGACCTAGCCGCGGCGCTTCCCACAGTCCGCCCGTCCACGCTGCGTGCACACGCCATCTCCACGCCGCCGGTCCGTTTCGCCGACATTGGCGGG
>QFDW01003199.1:0-11404 GCA_003315895.1 Lactifluus rugatus | reverse complement strand
CCCCAACACAGCATCCCCTGACACAGCACACCACCACCCATATGTCTCCCACCAAGCATGCCACCACCTGCATGCCCCAATGCTGTGCACCCCTGACATAGAACTAGTCACATAATATTATATACATATATGTTATGCTGTATAGATGAAAAAAAAAAAAACCAATTACTTGTCTCTTTGAAACTTGTCAACTTTTTGTTCTTGTTGAACTTGTAGGGGCTTGTCAGCTTGTTGACAAGCTGACAAGTTGTGAAAAGTCATGAAAGTTCACAAGAAAATTGTGAACTTGCTGATGCAGAAAAGATGGGATGCATATTAAATGGGAGGGATTCTGAATGCTGGCCCTTGTTAAATACATTGAATTCAGGAACCATATAAGGTACAATTGTCGTGACAACCATCTGTCAAATTTCTCATGCTACAGGAACCAGCCACTATTAGATTTTGATATTTCTAATACCTACTCAAACTGTTCTAATGAGTGATCAAATTAAATTGACTATATCTCCATAGATACTACATCAAATTACATAATTCTTGATATATAATGTAGACATTATGTAATACTATTTGATATGTACTGACACTTTGGCTTTGTTTTGTCTTGGTGTGATGCTATGTCACAAACAATGAAAAAGTGCCAAACATTGGGACAGTTTTTTGAGTCACTCTGTATGATGGAGGCAGCTGCATCAATAATTTCATTGGAGATCCCTGTAACTCCTTTGAGGTTGCCAGACTTGACTATAACCCTTTGCCCAGGCTGCAGAGATTCCTGGGCAAAGTGGTGGACAGACAGTGTGAACAAGGGTCATTCTTGGATGCTTGGGGCAGCCACAAATAATTTGAAGTTTGAGGGGGGGTTGTTGATGATGACAGCCCTCCACAAAGATAAGTACTCCATGACCAAGCCAGACTTGTACATATCACTGATAAAGATGAACTTTTCAGATGATATCCTCTATACATGTTCAGTTCCCTATTCTAGCTTGAGTTGGGCCTCAGACCAAATATGTGCAGGTGGTTTGGGGAATCCTTTCTTCCTAGTTGTGCAGCAGTAATTACAAATTTGGGATTTGGTAGGAATCCGAGGGACAAATGCAACGATAGTGCCAGAGTCAAATGATTCCTGATGTCCACACACAAACCCAATATCACCACAATAATGTCCATATAAACAATATACCCATTGGCCCTCCTTGATGCTAGGAGATATAGGCTTGCAAGCGTTGAGCAACGCAATACACTGCTCAATAGGAATGAGCCGCAGCATCACTGGTTTGAGGACTGTTACCAGTCCAACCACAGCCCCCTGCGCTGCCATGAGATTGCCTTCCAGGAATATGTATCCTGGAATTCCCACTCACGTGAAGATGGAGGTGACATCTAGGCCCTCCGAGCCAAAAATGGTCCGGCAGCATATCTGAAGTATGAGACTAGACTCATACCCAATCTGGAAAGCATTACAATCAGATAAGTTCATACTACGATGAATACATACTTACCTTGACGTAGATAGCCCACAGCTCGGGATCATCCTCAGTTGGGACAAGCAAGTGCCAGGGAACTCCATTGCTCTCGAGTGGGCAAGATTGCACAACAGTCCTGGTGAAATCTCGAGCCTATGCCTCCAACTTGGAGGCCTCTGCAGCTGAAATGTGATTGCCTAGAGGGAATGCCAGACCCTCACTCTCAGCCACCTCAGTTTTCTCCAGGTTGTCAACAAAAAAGTCATCTGTCACAATGAGTAGATGATTCCAAGAACAATATGATAGTGACTTACCTAGTTCCTCCTCCTCAATCTCCTCATCACCTTCCTCATTGTCCACAATCGCTTTAAGATTGAGGAAATTGAACACCTAAAATGATCTAAGTGCAGTCTTTCAAGTATTTTGACCTCACGCACTGTGAGATCTGACATGATAACAGTAACTGTATGGGGAAACAGTGGCAGATGGGGTGATAAGGACCGATGAGGACTGATTGAGATGTGGAGCTCTTACCTCAGTGACCCCCAAGCGTAATCTGATGCCATTGGGAAGCATCGTTGCGAACACTCCCACTCCTGCCTGAAAGGAATGGCCATGACAACATGGCCAAGTCAATTCTGTTCATATTTTAACTAACTGTCATTTTAATATCCTTTTTCTTACTATTTTATGCATCCTTTATGTTCTATGCATTGATTATAACTTATGTTACATGCTAATCTATGGCTCTACACTAAGTGGAGGGAAAAGGACATGGGCGAAGAGAAAGAGAAGTGTGATCATGTGACTGCGGGTATACATAGTGGGCTACTACAGCCCTGTCTGTTTTTGTGCATGTGCGGTCTGGCTGTGTGAGAAAATTGGAAGCAGTGAAATCTGGCTGCTGGACTGGTGCTGATTTCTCACATGGCCAGACTGCATGTGCACAAAAACAGACGGGGCCATAGTAGCCCACTATGTATACCTGTGGTCATGTGATCACACTTCTCTTTTCTCTTCACCCACATCTTTCCTCCTTTGCATAGAACTACAGTACTGTATAGACATAGAATAGTAGTTCAATATATCGAACATATATGTAAGACAGTAGCAGAGCGACAAATTAAAATACCAACTGACTGACCTGAACATAGTAGACCATATACCATGACTTCTCATTGTTCTGGAACACCCAAAACTGAAACGAATCATGTCAGTAGTCCTGGTACTGTTGAACCTCCATCCATAACATTTGGTGTTGATGTTCCTAATCCCTCTGCACTCTCTGAGGAGCATGCCAAATTGCTAGCAACAAAGTAGTGGACGGCACAGGAATTTAGGCAGCATGGTACATACTATTCAGTTACTCAATCCGTGCGTATCACTCAAATGAGATTCAGGTGTGCCCTGTAGTGAGGGCACATACATGTGGTTGGAATCAGATTGAATCCAGATTGTAATTCGCGAGTACCAGGAGGTGAGCTTACCATATATTTTCACACTGCATCTTATCGACTCTCAATAGGCCCAGAGTTTAAGTGAGGATGACATCCTTGATCTCATATTCGGTGCAAACAGGCAGATTGGATTTTGGGCCCACCTTGGTAAGTTCACTTCCCACCTGCATCCAGAACCATGCCTAACCTAACTTACCTACTTTCCTTCAGCATGTACCATTCCTCCGAGGTGCGTCTGGTCAGTTTTCAATCATGTGCAGCACATATACCATCCCTTAAGGAATAAAGGGAAATGGACAAGCCATGAAGATGCCAAAATCGAAGAGTGAGTAGCTTATGCCTATAAATTATTATACTGGTTTGCAAGTTATGCTTAGGATCATTTCAAAACATGGGTGCGATTGGGACAGGATCACAGAGGCATTGGAACACCTGAAGAAGGAGTGCATCAATAGATACAAGAAATGCCTGCAACACAAGGGCACACAATGGTGAGGTATGTCCTCTCTGGTCTGCTGTTGAAACTGGGCTTGGGATGTGCATAGGCCCATGGTCCTCCTCTGAGGAAGTACAACTTACACAAATTATCCAAGACCTGCATGACAAGAGCACGTCATCCCAGAGCACAGATATCCCTTGGAAGGAGGTTGCAGAGTGGATGGATAATACATGGATGCTCAACCAGTGCCGCAATAAGTGGTATGTCCTTTCATAATTGCTTGCTACATGTACTCTCAACATTTACAGGGTTGATTCTCTCTCCCCAAGACTAGAAAACAGTGGCAAGGTTCCCCACTGGAGCTACAATGACTCCTGCATTCTGGTTTACAAGTATGTATTCAAACTGTTCTCAGCTACTGAAGCTCACTTTTCTTCACAGAATAGTTTCACTGGATCTCGACAGGGAAGAGGATATAAGCTGGAATACCCTTCCCAATGATGGATGGAAGCTATGGAGTCCTTACAACCTCCAGCAGAGGTGGGACTACCTCAAGAAAAAGGTCGCCTCTGAGGGCACAACTCATTATGGTGAGCATCCTGCCCTCCTCTAGAAGTACTTACAGCTAACGCAACTCAAGACATCATCCAGCAACTGTCAACAACTTACATAGCCCATGAAACCTGTGACTCCACTGGCACTACATAAATCATAATGATTTACAGTTACACACTATGGACACAATATCTAGTTAACTATCAGATATGCCCTCTTTGTTGCCTTGTCATCTGAAGTCTCAGGTTCCATGAGAGACTCATCAACACTTTCAAGAAAGGACACAAGCTCTTCATATCTAACTTGTGGGATCGGTGGGAGGACTAACAGTTTCTCCTCAGTAACAGGTATATAACACGACAACCCTCTAATTTTGACTGCCAAAGAGGGCCTTGCTTTGGTCATCGAAGAGGGACCCACTCTGGCTGTTGAAGAGGCCCCTGCTCTTGTTGTCAAAGAGGGTCCTGCAACAGCCGCTGGGTGTTTTCGCAGAGGCTGCCCTTGAGGGGTATCAGGCTTGTCATATTGACGTTTTGCAGAGTCAGCTTCTGTACCATTGACAGAGTCAGTGGGATCCTCAGGCAAACTTTGCGATGAGTCCACCTCTGTCCTGAAGTGGAGGTTCACGTTCTGCATTGAAGGGTAAGTTCTTTTTTTATAGGACTTGTTATAAATAACTCATGATGTTTCTCGTTGTCGTCGGCACCACCAACAAAGCAATAGTTGGGAGCTGCTGTGATGCAGCTCCCATATTTATGTTAAGCTGTAAGCATGGGTGTGATTTGTTGCCATTGTTCGTTGATTACAAATGCTCCAAGCAGTTTCCAAAAAGGTAACACAATGACCATAATTAGCAACCCAATTAATTGAGGAGTACTTAAGTGATATTCTTGCCACATTGCTACATTTCACCATGTCCTCCCAGACTTTTTCTCATACCTCACCTGTAAATGAGAACCAGCAACAAGGTTCAAGGTGGCGTGCAGGAACCCACATTGAGAAAGGTACCTATAAACGACAGAGGTGAGATACATATGGGTGCATATATGCCACCATATAGTCACTGACCACACCTACTTCAGAACTTTTAATGATGGCTTTGAACCTTTTTGCAAATTTGGGAGGTGGGTGACAAGAAGCTATAGCCCATTTACCAACTTCAACAAAGTGGTCGATATGGGCCTGAAGCATGATTTCGGTGATGATAATGATGATGATGAGGAAGAAGATACTTTTGGTCAAGATCCAGATGAAGAAGAATTGTGAGTAACGTCTCACTGTTTCAACATAAAGGCAATGCTTTTCATATGCATATAGAGCTAGACACAGAAAATGCAAATGCCTTGAGCTATACAGCATGCTTAAAAACATCTCTGGATTCAAAAACGTCATGGCCAGATACGAAAATGACCTGACTGAGCTGAGGACAGCAGTGTGAGAGGTAAGTGGGACTGTATATATATGCGCATATATGCTCTACTGATGATAACATGAGATGTCAAATGCTGCTGCACATGCTCACAGTGATGACATTAGTGGTCTACGTGACAGCAGTCTGTCATATGTTGCGGCTCTGATGCCAGGTAAGGTCTTATCACCAAATATTTTGGCTAAGAGCCAGAAGAGCACAACACATAGGTTTCTACACCCTCAACTCGGGGGGCTACTATGCCCTATTGACAAGTACCGGGACTATGTGGAAGACAGAGATGGGTATATCTTTTATTATCATTTTACATAACCAATTTACTGATATTGAACAGCATACAAGCAAAGATGAGAGACAGGGAAATATGCGTGACAGCACTGGAGCTGCCAGTGTTTCTGTACAAAGACCCAAGCCAGTATGACCTGGAAAACATGGACGATGGCCTCTGCATGGGGCCTCTTTTGATATCGGTATGATAATTGATGGTAATTATCTTTGTCTAATGTATGTTACAGGTGTGGTGACACATATTTCTTGGAGGACAATCAGCCCTAGAGAGGAATGGACCTCTAATCTGGTTGAAGAAGGGCCAAGCTAATATAAACAGCCTAACAAAAGCAACACCAAGAACAATTGCCTACGCTGTGCTATAGGTGAGTCTTTCATTGAATATATATTCACAAACTGTTTCAAGTGTTATATGATATAGGCAAGATGGCTCTTATGCGATGTCAATGACTAGCACACTGAGGATGATGTTTTTGATTGCAAATGCTTTTTTGATGTCATTGTTGACACCCTCAATGAAGAAGACCCAAATGGTAAAATGATTGTTGAGGAGTTCTCAAAGTATGTCTCATCACGGTGACGTTTTGGGTACTACTAATATTATGTAGAATTGCCTTGCCATCGAACACACAAGGCATCAGGCCTGTGGGAATAGGCACCAACCATCATATGAGTCTTATAGCACAGCACTGTGCTTATGCAATGCAGGTCGATGCCCATGTTACCCCCCCACCAAGTAACTTGTCGAGTGAGACAGAAGCCAATAATGAGTTGGGTAAGTTCTCGTTCTGGTATATATTGTACACTAGCAGACCATTATTTATTGTTTAGATGCCAGTGAAGAAGCCCATCTGAGTACTAGTGGTACTGTGCCATCACAAAATCATGGCTCAGACCAATATGAGCCTGACAACTTGGGTAATTACCCACTGCCCATACCAAATATATACTAACAGAATTATGTCCAGATGCATCATGCAGTTGCAATGTCAATAATTTGTCACGACCATGTGAGACTGTGCCTCACAGTGAAAGTCAGATGGTCGACAAAACCAACAATACCATGGGCTGAAGGGTGCCCCGTCGCAAGCCAAAGAAGAAATAAACAGGTATGAAAATTATCTATAACATCTATGCTTGTAGTATTACTTTTGCTCGTGAATATACAGGTCTTTGCTAGTTATTGAACTTTGCATGTGTAGATAATGATTCATTATTGATGCTTTAACAAGTTCAATATATCAATTTAATTTGAAACTTGTATGAATGGTTGAATATACCAATTTAGAAAGCAATTGTATTGGGAGAAAAAATTGTTGAACAATATCTAGATGGTCTAACAATCTGTAGATAACATAATAATGGATAGATGCTGTGACAATTCATAGATGCTGTGATAGCCCATAAATGCTATGATAGCCCATAAATGCTATGACAGCCCGTAAATGCTATGACAGCCTGTAAATGCTATGACAGCCCGTAAATGCTGTAAGAGCCCATAAATGCTGTGATAACCCATAAATGCTTGTGATAACCTATATATGCTAGGACAATTTGTAGATGAGATTACAATCTATGGATGCAGTGATAACTCATAGATCATACAACAATGATATGGTAATCCATAGATAAAGCAAACAATGTCTACATGTTTATATAAGTTCTAGATACTATAACTATACACAGATACCAGAAAATTTTCCAGATAGAGACTGAATGAAAAGATATTTAATTCCATAACAAGGTGGACAAGTTATTGCAATGCATTATAATGCCTAGATAGGAATGTTTTGGTGATGATTCTTCCACAGCCTTCACACTATCTTGGCACAGATAGCAGTCCGATCTCATGAAGGGCCCCAATCAGTCTTGCAAAGTATACAAGGAATAGAGGGGTGGAAAACTGGAGATGCACTCATGAGGTAACGTACTTATATAATAGCCTAATATAGGCCTATAGATTCTGAGAGTGGTGAATGAGGGATCCCGTTTGAAGGATTGAAACTCTATCAAAAGTAGTGTTGCGGCAGCTCCGGCTAATACACGGCTATAGCCGGAGCTGCAGTCAGCGGCAATACCAGCCAAGCCGAGCCACGTGTCACATAGCCACCCCTTTTAGTCAACTAGGCACAAGCCAGCTTGTTGCCAGCTAAAACCAGCTAGCTAACACAAGCCTGCGTGCCACATCACCCAGTCATGAGCATGACACCGCCAACCCCCCCTCCGTGACTGGGCACTCCTATCCACACTCAAAGTTCTACGACTGGCAGATATGTCCCTAGGTAACAAGATAGAAGTACAGTTTTGAGTCATTTTGGAAACGAAATGGGCCCTTTCATTGTTAGCCCCATATCTGCAGATATGTTTTTGAAATCCTTCCTGCCACCTCCTCTGAGTCATTCTCCCCTGAATTCCCCATTCATGGCAGGAATGTTCAAACCTCTAGTCGATCTACTCTCTAAACCTGAAAGTTAGTACTATAGAGTATTTTGTGAGTTCGTCCAACACTCTGCACCTGTCTTGCATCTAATCTTCCCTTTTCAGAATGAAATTGTTTTCCAACATCTTTGAAATCTCACGTTAAAAGTCACATCCAATTCAAAAGATCAAACACCACGCAAAAGTTTCCCTTATGACTTGAAGCCCAATTGTTCAGTGTATGCCAACAGCGAGGATTTGGAGCAGAGACTGGAGACGTATCTCAACTTATCCTGTGTCGACTTCATCATCGAGTTCAAACGTTCACTGGACTTGGACCCATTTACCAACGACTTGAAGCCGGGGGAGTCCAAACCCTATATGTGCCCAGAAGGTCCTGTTCTCAATATTCTAGGCCAGCTTACTGTGTATACCACCTCGATAATGAGTAGTCAGTATCGCACCCACACATTCATGGTCTTTATTGTCAAGGACTATGTGAGACTGATCTGGTGGGACTGTAGTGGTGCAGTCTTCACCAAGCCGATATACTACAACAAGGAATCACACCTTATTGACTTCTTCATCCACTACGATATCGCAGATCGCAAAGCTCGTGGCCACAATATTACTGTTAGTCCAGCCTCCTTGCAAGACGTTGCACTCGCCCAAGTCAGTGTCCCTGAATTGTGGAACACAAATGAATGTTTGGATGTCACAATATCAAATCAACACTTTATCATCCCTTCTTCTGAAACTGTGGCTGGTATCCCAGTGGGTTGCTGGACTCGCACATCGATTGCTTATGATAAGCAAAATAGGCGTCGAGTTCTTCTGAAGGACTCTTGGTGTGTCTTACTTGACAGTGTCAAACCGGAAGGTAAAATTTATCATCTGCTCCATGAAAAGCAGGTTCCCAACATTCCTTCTTACTCGTTGGCTGGTGATATTGGTAATGAGACCTATCACCGATCTCGAACTGATGAAATCGTCAACAATCAAAACTTCAAACTTCATGATCATTGCTCCCATTGGAAATTAACCCCCCATCGGCACTACCACATCGTCCTACACACCGTTGGCAGAAACCTGGAGGACTTCAATTGTACCTGTGAGTTTGTAAGGGCAATTTCTGCTGCTCTGAAGGGTAAGATGGCTATTTTCTTAGCAGCTAGTCTATCTAACCTGACTCACATTATAGCTCACGAAGCCGCTCATGGGGCTGGGGTCCTTTATTGAGACATCAGCCCCGGCAACATAATGATCTTTGGCAAAGGCGAACAGGGTAACTCTGAGGATCGGCATGAATCGACAATCGATGGTGGAATGCTTATTGACTGGGATCTTTCCAAAATTATGTGTGAAAATGACGGAGGCTGCACCACATGCCGGCATGCACGCACTGTAAGTTGACTGCTCGAAGCAGTATACCCTGCTGACATATCTTTCTGTCAGGGAACCTGGCAATTTATGGCTGGAGACCTCGTCCAACAATCCAATATCCAGCACACATTCACTCATGACCTTGAATCCTTTTTTTGGGTTCTTTTATAGATTGTCTTGACACGGATGCAAACATACTATAGCGATGCAGTTCGCTCAAGTTTTATCCACGGGACAATGAGCCTGAAAGTTTGCTATGACAGTGGAGGCTCCGCGAAGACGAATTTCCTGGTATCATCACGTATGTTGGAGGAGAGAATAGAGGAATTTCATCTTCCCAACAACCCTTCTCTTTGCAACTTGCTGGTACAAATGAAGCGTGCAGTCGCCGATCGGTACCTTGGTCTGTCATCCGAGAATGAACCCACCCCCGAGCCCAAGCCCGTCAACGTCATCTCTATTGCACTTGAATGTGACGACGTTACAGAATCTGACAAGAGTTACCAGGCTCTGCGTGCGGCAGCGAATGATTCCAAATCACTCGTGTCGTTGGGACTTTTGAAGGATCATCGTGTGTTAGTCACACTATTCGATCAGGTTCTAGCAAAACTGTGGCCTAGTGATGACAAGGCTGAGTTCCATCGCATTCTACCATCATCATCTGGACATGGGGCTACCTGTTCTGGCTCTAAGAGGTCACAGTGTCAAATTGAAACTCAACTTGCTGATGGTGATCAGCCATCAAGAAAGCGGCAGGCTTCAAGCTAGGTTTCTTCATTCTACTACTGTAACTACTCTAGCAGTTCTATGTTGCATCCTGTACTGAAGGTTGATTGTGTTCAGTTGCGCTACCTGTCTTTATAATAATGATACCTTATTACACGAAATTGATAACCGTTGACTCCACTAACCTTGTGGATGTGCCTGCTTGCTTGTGACTCATCAGTCGCCACGGTCTGTCTTACTTTCCAAGGTCCTCATCTCGTCTTTTTATGCCATTCACTTGCACTTGGTATCCTGAAAAAGGATACTGTGTGTAGTGCCAAGACTACAAGCAAAAGTCTACAACACACTTTGAGTTACTCGCACCCCAACAATGCTTGCCGATGGACCACATCAACATCGCGTACCTGTGTGCAATTACATAAATAACTATTGACTCAAACCGACATCGTAGCATATCCGCATATCCGCATGCCACCACTCGCCTGCCGACCATGCTGCCCATTCACTGCCTATCTTACTCCTTCTGAACTTCCTCACTTTCCAAGGTCTTCACCACCCATCTCCCCAAGGTCCTCATCTTGTCTTCATTATCCTAGGATCCCACACCAAGACTACAAGTCCATATTGCCACATTTTCACTTCGAGTCGCTTGCCCAATGCTTGCTGATGGACCACATTTGACATCAATATCATGGACGTAATTTATTTGGTCTGTTTTTAGTGCATTTCGCTGAGTTCACAGCCCACTGGCAGGCACAATACACTTGCCTTTGGGGTTTAAGGCCCCCCAAACTCCCCCATTCTCTCGATTCCCATTTCACTTGAATCTCCCGTTTTTACTGACTGTCTCTTTGTGCCATGGCTCCAGGCAAGACAAAGCAGCCCCTTGAACCATCATCAGCAGCTGCACCTACAGCTGTGAGACAATCCAATGCAAAAGCTTCTCATCACACGAATGCACGTCCCATTGGCTTGTCCCAGGCCCGATCAAAGGTGACCTTCCTGGTCGCTTTTATGCACTTTGAGTCTTGAGACTTACCAGTTAATCTAGGCAGCTACCACCCAACTCGATGCAGTTGTCAGTGGCAAAGAATTCAGCTTTCAAGGGATAGAGGATGACGACGAGATATCTGACTCTGGTCCTCCAAATCCCTCGCCTGAGCTAGAGCCTCAGAGTATGAGTTCCCAACAAATTGACATCCTCAATATGCCAGCTAACATGAATGCAGCCCTTGATCTT
>QFDW01003170.1:0-12409 GCA_003315895.1 Lactifluus rugatus | reverse complement strand
GATGGGAAAAAAGCCCCAGAAACCAGTTTCTGGGGGTGCCAAACTATCAGTCTTCGACATCCTCAACATCTTCTGTTGCTGCTCGTTCTTATCATGGGACCACCTTGTGGCCAACGCCATTTTGGCCCAAAAAGCTGAAGATGGAAAAATGTTTTGGGTTGAGTTTACTCCCCAGTACCACTCCCACCTGGTCAAGTGTGCTGTCGCACTTGTGCCTCACCCTCCTTTGAAGGTGAAAAAGGTGATGTTTGCTTACTTATTAGAGCTTCTCAACAAGGAGGGTCCCCAGACCTTCTTCGCTCTCACCAAGGGCATTCACCAAGCGACACAAGCCCAAAAGGAGAAGAAGCGTCTTGCATGGAAGAAGAACTGGGACTCGCGTAGGGAGCGGAAGCATGTGGCCAAGGAGGCTGCCACGGCTCCCAAGGGACTGTGCCCAAAGTGCGGACGTAAGTTCACCTCGAGGAAGTCCATCCAAAGATACCGGTGCCCTCTTTCCAAAAAGGGAACAAGCGACCTGGGCCGAGACACCAAGGGAAAGGTGAAAGCCCCTACCACAGCCACCTCTGGCAAGCAGAAGGCTCCACAGAAGGCCCTCACCACCCCCCCTCCATATAACCTCCCTCCTCCAGCTACCACTACCCTGCAAGCCACTTTTGATGATGTGCCCTGGCAAACTCTAACTGGGGTGTACCATTCAGATCGGCCTTCAGAGGGCTCGAGCACTCGCCACTCAACCTGGCTCAACACTGAGAAGAAATGGATCACAAGACATGGACTGATAGACAAATTAGGGGCAAGTAGTTAGGTTTGGTTCTGCTAGCTATTTCGATGTGGTACTATCAGGAATTCTGGGCTCTACTGCACTATCCAATATGGGCTTCATAGTGTAGCATGTAATTCACTCTGGGAACCCGCTATATAAAAGTAGATTTAAAATAAATAAAAATAAAAAAAACCCCTTAGAAGGGGGGAAAAGACTCCTGAGGCAAATTTGACTTGAGGAGAGTAACAGATTGCAGAGGAGAGGGGGGAATGTTGAAGCCAGACATTGTGGGAAAAACCTTTGATGGTGGTGGTAAGAAAGCAAGAAGCAATGGACCAGATTTCAATCAAAGGCAAGAAGACAATAATGATATAGTGGTGTTGCCACCTAATCTATTTTTGCACACAATTCATACCCATTTGGAGCTAGAAGGGGTGGTGGTAATGGAACAAACAAAACAACAAGATATGTTGAAACTATAGGCCAAAACACATGTACTGTATCAATAAAAGAAGAAGAAGGACAATGGAACTATAACAACCAGCTTGTAGTTCCAGAAAACCTGGAGTTAAGATGGAACATCCTCTACCTATGCCATGACCACCAGTTGGCA
This sequence comes from Lactifluus rugatus, assembly GCA_003315895.1. Lineage (NCBI taxonomy): Eukaryota > Fungi > Basidiomycota > Agaricomycetes > Russulales > Russulaceae > Lactifluus > Lactifluus rugatus. The sequence continues at coordinate 11,030 of QFDW01003170.1, read as the reverse complement.
GGCCACCCAGGAATAACAAGAACTGCTCAGAAGGTCCTCAAAGACTACTGGTGGCCTGGGGCCAAAGACTTCATTATAGACTATGTGAGAGGATGTGCAACCTGTTAAAGCACCAAAGCAGGGATGACCTGACCAGTTATTCCCATTATCCCTATTACCCCAATATTTGGAGGAGAACCCTTTGCCACTATTGCTTTAGATCTTATAACTGATCTACCTGAGTGTCAAGGTTATGACAGCATCCTCACCATCACAGATCATAATTGTACCAAAGTGGCACTATTCTGATAAACTTGCAGTGATTAGATAAGAGTGTGATAAGATCATGTGCGCTAAAAGGAAGCACGTTCAGTCTATAAGTCAAAGACTGAAGTGCTAGAGACAAAATAAGAGTCTTTATATACCATAGAGAGTCTGTATGTGTTTCATAAGTTATAGGAATATACTATAGGATCATAGACCAACTATCTAAGTGTCCAGGGTATCTAATTATAAGAAAAATAACTTAGATTGGAAAATTGTCTGTAATCAATCAATTAATTAATATGCACATGTGATTATAGCAATGCATGCTCAATCTGCTACTCACGGTCCATTGATCTGGCTCGACTGCGATAAGCAGTTCCTGGCTCAGCTCAACATATTCTTCCCATGTCAAAAGACTATCATGGCCAAGGGTGGCTTTTATATACGCCACTCAAGTATTCCCACATTTTGGGGTTTTCAAGAAAGTGATCTCCAATAGGGACCCACAGTTCACCTCAAAATGGATGATGGCAGTCTGCAAACAACTAGGGGTGCAGCAAAATATTAGCATAGCATATTACCTACAGACAGATGGTTAGTCAGAAAGAACTAATCAATGGCTGAAACAATACTTGTGAATCTATGGCAACTACAGTTAAAATGACTGGATATATTGGTTGTTGCTTGCCCAATTTGTACACAATTCCTAGCCCAATAAAACAACCAGGTTCACCCCCTTTGAACTGCTTTAGAGATATATGCCGACACTTCAAAAAGAAAAGGGGAGTGGAGAAGTACCAGACATCCTGAAGCATCAGAATGAGTTAGAAGCCAGACAATTGCAAGCCCAGATAGCAATACAGTGAGCACAAAACCTTCTAAAACAAAGAACACAATGGAAAAAGGGGAGAAGGGCATTCTAGCCCTATCAAGAAGGAGACCAAGTATAGTTAGAAGGCAAGAACCTCCGAGTCTGATTATTGCACCCATTTGTGAAGTTAGCCCCATGAAGATATGGACCCTTTAAGGTCATCAAGGTAATCAACCCCATAGTCTATAGTTTGAAAATCCCCAATCAATGGAAACAAAAAAAGGTCCATCCAGTCTTCCATGCATCACTTCTAATGCCATACAGAGAGACCAAGGCACACAAATCAAACTACATGAAACCAGCTTCAGAAGTAATTGAAGGGGAAGAAGAATTTGAAGTTGAACAAGTATTGGACACCTGAAGAGTTGGCCATGGAAGAAGGCTACAATACCTTCTTAGATGAAAAGGTTATTCCAAAGTGAACAACAGTTGAGAATCTGCAGATCAAATGCATGCACCAAAACTAGTTGAACAGTTTTATAAAGACCATCCTAGCACAGTAAGATGACTCAGCACCCAACTCCCACTCCTTGCAGGCCCCCTTTTAGACAATCTTTCCAGAATGCCAGACAACGTTTCTCCTACCATTCCAAATACACCCATCCAACGACCTAACATTCTCTGCATTTCTGACAACTGGTTCAATCTAGAAAATAGACTTCTTGAGGCCTTACTAGCTCCAATAGTGGACCAACCCAGTGTTGAACAAAATAAAGAAAACCTCAGTGCTCCCAATTCTCACAAAACCTCAGATAGAGACTTTGACAAGTAGCTTGCCAAACAACAGCATCACATGATTAGTAACTTGGAAACCCAACAGAAATGTTACTTGGAATACCTACCTCCAAGAGGAGAACTTATCACACATGTCCCTGACAACTTACCTGACATCAAAACAGACTATTGTGAATAGTGTAAAAAATGGACCAATCATTGGAGCCTGGGTTGTCCTAATCCTCATAAGGGTTGTTGTCAAGAAGTATGCTATGTTCCCTGGTGGCACCCAAACATAGGACAATATTGCTGGCCTGAAGATTGGGAAAATTCCATTGAACTCTACAACTAGAGGAAAAACTGATAGACCAACAAAGAAAAGGAGCAAGAAACCAAGAAAAGCAAAAACTGTTCACCAGCTAAATGACTTAATGTGTAGGTAGAACTGCCCCTAGGGAAGGGGGTACTGTTATGGACTGGAAATCCTGTCACTTGTTGGTTCATTATCTCAGCTTTTTGTCTATAGACCAACTTCTTCTGTTATCAAATTCCTACTCTTCTCAGAACCTTATTTTAACCTGTTCATCTTTTCCTACCCTGTTTCACCTTGTGAACACTTCTTGTTTCACAAAAGTAACTTCTCATATTCTTCATGTTTCAAGATAGCTACCCTGTTTCATCTGTTAGTTATCTGTGCATATAAGTAGGCCTCAGCTGGGTAGCTTGTAGCCTTAGCTTTGGCTTTAGCTTTATTGAATCGATGACAACTTCAGCATCACCAAAACATTTCTATCTAGGCATTATAATGCATTGTAATAACTTGTCTACCTTGTTATGGAATTAAATATCTTTTCATTCAGTCTCTATCTTGAAAATTTTCCAGCATCTATGTATTGTTATGGTATCTAGGCATTGTAATACATTGATCCTCAATCTTTAAATATCTACAGCTTCTATACCTAGTAACAATAACTTTTTATTACAATACCTTGTACATATGCATTAAATATTAAAATTTTATAATCATTTTTATTTAAGCTCATTTAATATTACACATTTCAGTTGTTATATCACTTATTTTCAGACTTAAATTTTTACTAAGAATTTCACACCATAAGGCACTAACAATTATTGTATAACAGCAGGATTCGAACTCTCAACATCTGTATGCTTACATGATTACTTATCACAGGTTTACCATTGCACCACAGGATCTCACACTGATACTTCAATTATGTCTTATATAACTAACATAGCTGGAGTGCTCAGCCATATGCGAGCAACTAAGTCGTACAAGGCAATGTCTGACGTCACATTTAACTGGGACTGCCACTTCTGCTACCGGACCTGATTGTGATAGACACTGGCACTTGCAGAGCAGCCCACGTCCTTGCTTGGCCTATACCTAGACATCCAAGTTGTCTGGACCCCGCCACACATATACAAGCCCAGCAGCGCCGTTGACACATTCATATTCTAGCCTGCACATGTAATTTCAAGCACATGGACAGATTGTTGTGGTTAAGGCAAGGCAGACGTCGAGCGTGTGGGAGCTAGGATGATATTGCCAGGTTTGCCATACCAGGTTTGTCCCACTTTCTTCCATCCCTCCACTTACTGAAGTCATTTATCTTGTATTGCCTGTACAGCTTCTCTGCATGATTCTTCCTCTTGCTGTTACACTTGCCTCTGAGCTCTACATGCTCACCCATGCCACCAACAGCCATGCATCCTAAATGACTCCCAACCAAGCACTTCTCCTCACTTCTCACCCTCCCTGTCTACATGCCAATTACATCAGTGGCCAGCATATGAACTTCTGCAAGCATCCAACTTGACCTTGACGACACCGTCAGCCATACAGACTCTGGCTCAAAGAGCAGTACTGCTAGTTTGAGCACCACCCTGACCCATACAGTCCATCTCTCTCTCCCTACCTCATACTCATTCTCACCCTTCATCTTCCTAGATCAACCAGATACTGACTCAGATCATGATGTCTACGCACAATGTTTCATACCATTCGCAGAATCTCTCAACAGCATCTGTTCTTTGGTGCCAACCTTGGGTGATTTTGAGGCAGCTCAATTTGGCAGCAGCCATGAGCCTTATCCTGCATGGGGAGCTGATCGCACCATCCCACTTTCAAAAGAGGGGATTGAAGACATTTTAATTGACCTCCAGCAGAAATTTGGCTTCCAAAGAGACTCTATATGGAACATGGTCTGTTACCAACACTACTTCCCACCCCCATCAGTGTCTGTTTCTGATGGTTCTTATTCTAGTTTGACTTTACAATGCACCTCCTTGACAGCCGCACGTCTCAAATGTCTCCAACCAAGCACATCTCACCCTTCATGCTGATTACATTGGTAGTCAGCTCGCAGACTACCACAAGTATTTTTTGCTGCCCAACTTGACCTTGATAATGCCATTGGCCATATTGAAAATCCCGGTCTTCAGTGCCTCCACTCCAAGCATGGCGGTGGCTGCAATCACTCTGAGAAATCTCTCATCAGTGCCCTTGAACTCTGGCATTGGGTGATGAATAACATGTCCTAGTATGACTGCATGTGCCAGATAGCCCTTTACCTCCTTTGCTGGGGAGAGGCTGCTCAAGTTCAATTCGTCCCCAAGTACCTCTGTTTCATCTTCAAGTCTGCCAACAACTAGTGTCACTCTTCCGAATGCCAGAGCTGCATCGACCCCATACCTGAAGGCCTTTATCTTCGCACTGTCATCAAGCCTCTTTACCACATGCAAGCTACCACAAGTGGTATTTTTCTGCCCAACTTGACCTTGATGACACCATTGGCCATACTCAAAATCCCAGTCTCCAGTGCCTCCACTCTAAGCATGGTGGCAGCCACAACCACTCTGAGAAATCTCTCACCAGTGCCCTCGAACATTAGCGTTAGGGGATGAATAACATGTCCCAGTTTGGCCACATGCATGGGATAGCCCTTTATCTCTTTTGCTGGGGAGAAGCCACCCAAGTTCGTTTTGTCCCCAAGTGCCTCTGCTTCATCTTCAAATGTGCAGACAACTATTATCGCTCTCCCAAGTGCCAGAGCTGCATTGACCCTATACCTGAAGGCCTTTATCTTTGTGCTGTCATCAAGCCTCTTTACCACTTCATTCATGATCAAGGCTACAAGTCTGTCGACGGCAAGTTTGTACGGCAAGAACGTGACCACCATCGCATCATCAGTTATGACGACATAAACCAGCTGTTTTGGTATCCAGAGGGTATTGCCCACATTGTCCTCATGGATAAGGTGCTCCTTTCTCTTCCTCATCCACCTGTACCAATTCATATTGATTTGCCCTTGTTCAGACTCGCCTCATGGACGTTCCTCCTGTGCAGCGCTTCATGCTTTTTGATTGCATTGATTGGAATCATGCCTTTTTCAAGACATACACTATAAGATCCAAAATGGTGGAAATTCCACCAGTCTCTCATCCTTTTTAGCCATTTTTAGATGGCAGAAATTGGTGGGAAAGTGAAACAATCCTACCACCTGCCATGTAGATGGGAGGAACATCATCCGCTAAGCAGATGATTTTTCCCACCTTCAGCCACCCTCTGAAAATCGACTGAACACAAAATTGCCATTTATTGGCGGGAAATGAAACACAATTGCCCTTTTTTGGCAGAATTCCCACCACTTTCAATCTTATAGTGATATTATGAGAAGCGCTCTTTCGGTCACCTGCTTATCAACTTTAATCGCATCTGGGTCCTTCACATCTCTGTATTTTGATTCTATACTGCGTATAATGCTCCAACTATCTATCAGCCAAAGCAAGGCCATTCAAAGGCTTTAACATGGTCAGCAACGGTGCTTGGAGGCGCCGTTGTGACTATCATCATGATTTTTGTGACACTTGCAGAACTTTTGTACATTCCTATGACTTAGAATAACACATCCCACCTCGCTTGCCATTTGCTTTTTCTCCTTGTCACTCTCACCCTAATGGCTGGGCCTACCATTTACATCATGATAGCAGAGAATTAACAGGGTGGTGGTGGATCCCTCTCTCTCATCCTCAGCATCACTCAATTCTTCATTTCCGTCACCACAACCCTCCTGTTCAGTATCATGCCCTCTGGTAAGATGTTTGGTGATCATGTCGCCAGCAAGTCGTGCAAGTATCTTGCTTTCCAGACCTTCACAGCCAGTTATCCCATTCTGCACTCTCAAGCATGCCTTGGGAGGGTCTTTTTATGGTTCCTCATCTTTGGATGCAAGTTCACCAAATTGTACTTTTTCCTGATCCTTGCATTTCATGACCCCATCCGTGCCATGGCTGGAATGAAGATCCAGAATTGTCATGAAAAGCTGCTTGGAAATGCACTTTGCCGCAATCATGCCACCTTCACCCTCACTATCATGTTCCTCATAGATCTCGTGCTCTTCTTCCTCGACATGTTCTTGTTGTATATTATTTGGAACACCATTTTTTCCATCGCTCATTCTTTCTTCCTCAGGCTATCAATCTGGACACCTTGGAGAGACATCTACGCTTGTTTACCGAAGTGCATCTATTCCAAGATTTTGGCTACCTTGGATCTAGAGGTTCGGTACAAGCCCAAGGTTCATTCCATTTCACACCCACCTATATTTGTTGAACCAATCCCTCACAGGTCCTTGTTTCTCAGATATGGAATGCAATCATCATTTTCATGTATCACAAGCACTTGCTTTCTATTGATCATATGCAGAAGCTCCTGTATCATCAAGTTGATATCCCAGATGGCCGTCACAGTCTCTATGCTCTACCTTTTGTCATTGCTCAGACCAACAAGGGTTTCAAGGGCAGTCTCTTCCTGCCTGGTTCTAAGGTGTAACACACTGTAAAATATTGAGAATATAGTAATGATATGATTTTTGGTAATCTATGTTTGCATAAAACTAAGATGCATGCAAAGTTTCAACAAGAAAAGATATAGATATAATAGTGCCTTGTCATAATAATTTGGTTATAATAAGATATTGTAATCTAAAGTTATAAACAACAATATCTTATTAGTATAATTTTATTACAATAAGGTATTGTAATATAATTTTACAATAAAAAGGCATTGCAATATATTAAAATAAATAGTGTTACAAAAAAGGTATTACAAGTTTAGAATAGATGGAACCAATATTGTAAAACCTAGTTTCAAACATTTTGGTGATGAGTGTTATCTCTCTTTCTCTCTTTTTTCTATCTCTCTTTCTCCCTCAAGAATGACAGACCCTCTCTATCCAGTTGACAGGAGGTCCAGAACAGACCTATCTATTCCATAGGGGATTCCTTCACAAGAAGGCAGCAAGTAATGTGCCCCAGAGTGGACCAGGCTGGCAGACTTAGCAACAAGTCACTGCTTTGCCTTCAGAACAGAATAGAACAGAACTTAGATCAGTGACATTATTGGATGCCACTGCTTCCTTCTCAGAAGCCATGGACAGAACCTCAATTGGTCAGCATTGTAAATGCCACCATCTCCCTTCAGGAGCCAGAACCAAACAGAACCTTGCCTTGTTGGCAACTAGCTCTGTCAAGCCATAACAATTAGCTTCACTAGAGTAAGCATAATGTGATCAATCTGGTGATTCTGCTTGCCATCCAACCAACGAGACTTCAGGTTATAATGATATCTATATAAGTACATTAAGTCAGTTATCAGTTATCTCATCTTAGCAACAAAGCAATTATGTACGCTTTAATCATCATATTTGTATCCCCTTCCTCATACTGTAGATAGATTGATCTTTCTATACAACTCTTGACCATAAATGGGGCATTGGCATCTATTATATAGTCAAGTAATCAATAAAGCTTTATAGGACCTCAGGATTGCTTGAGATTTCATCCCAAATCCAATTAAACTTAGCTTGATCCTTAGTCTTTACTCAGACTTTGACCTCATTCCATAGTGTCTTGAATTGATTTATCATAAAGTGGGATTGTATTACATGTAGCATATGCCATATGCATAGAAAGATCTGGCTCTACAGATATATCTCCTCAAGCACTCTAATCTGTGTCTGATCACAATCTGTCATGAGAATTGACAGCTGGACTGCAGGACTCCCATCCTTTACCTAATGGAGAAAGAATGAGATTGTATCTATAGTTGCCTTAGATGTAAGCATTCAAGCAACTGGAACACCTATTCAATTATTATTAGCATACTTTATAGAGATTGTGTATTAATCATTATACATTATGGCCCTAGTAATCCCTAACAATAATCATAACTAGAAGATCTTAATATTAAGTGATATTATGAGTCACATCAATGCCAATGAAACTATTGCTAAGGCAGCAGAATATGTCTATCTAAAAACTTGTCTAGAGGCATAGGACAAAGGCATTATATTGCAATCTTGAGTCTGGGGGTGGTAGATCTAGCTTATCTTTGTAGAGCACATATACACCCTCTTCTTTGAACCTGTTAGCCCAAAGTCTTGTTGAGATCACATCTTCAGAATATAGATAGATCTTTTCTTGTTCAAGTATTTATAACATCTGGCATATAGTACATCACTTAGTTTGATAAAGCTATTGCAGCTGCCCTTGGGTGCCAATGTACTGATGACATATACCTATAGATATATTAGATCTGAATGTTAGCATAATTAAATTGATGCACAATCTCCTTTGGATTTATTTTCTGCTTTAACATCTGTATCATTTGCTCTCAAAATGCAAGAAAGATCTAGATATAAATGAGATTATCTAAGCTAATTTCATGATTGTGATCCTCCTTATATCATCCAAGCATGAATGGTGTATGAGGATATTGCTTAATTATAATCTTGCATTTGCAACCTGTCTTTTTGGATTTAATGGGCTGCTGATCAGGGCACTTCTTTTAGTAACTGCTTTTGCTGCCCATGGCTTGGCATGAGCAAACATAACAGCATCTAAGCATCTATAGACTGTAATCCCAGATAACATATGCAGCAATGAGCTTGATTGAGTAAGCAAGCTCTATCTTCTAACACCATACTTCAAATTTAGCCATATTACTCCATTCATATAGGTATTGGCCACTGTCCCAGTCATACTTGAAGCTTCCAGGCCTCTGAGAGGTTGCTGGATCCTTGGGGCATAGATTATCCAAACTTAGTATAATGGGTGAAACACTTGGCCCAGTTGTTATCAGAGAGGTGGGTAATGTAATATTCAATTGAAAGGGTGGCAATGCTGTCATTCTCAGCAGTAGGGAGAGCAGGGAGCAGTAGGTGGGTAAGGATGTTGGAAACATGGTTGCAAATGCATTCCCCCCCTTCCTTAGTTGCACCCTGGCTACAATCTTTCAAGTTTACCACAAATGTGTTAATTAATTAATTAGTATTATAGCTTATTAAAATATAGTTGTTCATTTATTGCAAGAAAACATGATTATCTAATAAGAACTTCAATGTCCACTCAGATAACTAAGCAATGACTAAGCAATGACTAATGTTTGTCCAAATATGGCATGTCATGCAGAAGTTAATTTGTAAGGACTATGTGTGGGATGCTATAACAGGAGAGGTTGTAGTAGGCCTGTTTACTAAATACACCAATCTGATTAACTCTGTTGCATTCTTGCTGGATGGCCAATGGATTGCATCAGCCTCATTTGATGAAACAATTTGCATGTGGGAAGCTACAATGGATGAGGTTATAGCAGGCCCATTTACTAGACACATATCTTTTGTTGATTTAGTTGCATTCTCACCAGACAGGTAGCATATTGCATTGGCTTTATAAGATTGCATGATTTGGGTATAGGATGCCACAATAGGACAGGTTGTAGCAGACTTGTTTACTGGACATGCTGAATGGGTCTATTTGATTGCATTTTCACCAGACAGGTAGTGTATCACATTAGCCTCATCAGATGGTACAATCATCACAAAAAAATTCTTAGTATCATTAGGGCTAGGTAGCACATGTATTGTCTACAAGTTATTAAAAGGCTCACAATAATTTTAAAAATTTAAATGTAATTATAATGGACTTCTTCTTTATTTAGAGGCCATTTAAGGTTATAAAATGCCTTATTAGACTGATAAGGCTTGTTACTGATTGTTATTTTGACAATGCATTGTATTGATTATATTGCCTTGTAAGCCCTTATAAGCCTTTTTTGCTCTTGCTAGCCTTTTTTGCCCTTTTTAGCCTTTTTTTTTTTTTTCCCTTTTAAGCCTTTTTTTCCCTTGTAAGCTCTTACAAGCCTTGTAAGGCTTAAATGCCTATAAATAAATAAAAACTTATTTTTACTCTTTCTTATCTTATCTTATCTTATCTTAGAAGCTCTGATAATCTACAATTTCTTTTAGTCCATCTACTAATCTATCCTTGCTTTTATTATCTAATTTGACTTTTAACCCTATATTTAAGCCTAGAAATTATATACAACTTCCAAAATACTATTTGAAATATAGTATATCTAAATGAAATCTTATTAAAGGAAATAATATATGCTTAAGATTAGAAATTGGCTAAACTGGGGTTTGAACCCAGAACCTTAGACTATATACCAGGTGCTCTAACTACTGAGCCATCTAGCCCTAAGCATAAAAGATTGGTTTCTGCTATATAATAGATAACTTATCTAGGGAACTGTATAGGTTTTCAGGACCTGTACAGGTTATAAGTAAGGGTACTGGTAGATATGGGTAGAAGGGCAGATTTCCATACCTGTAAGCTTAAAATCAAACCCTAAATCAAGCCAATTGGTCAAAAAATAGCTGAGTTATAACCAAATTGATTATATTTGCCATACCTTTGTCTGTAAACTTATGTGTCTATTAATTTTTTATTGTTCCTTATGATACTTACGGTACAGGTTTCCTGACTCCTTTCAAAGGGTGTATATGCCTGCTGTACATGATATATCATGTAATATGGTATGCATTCACATTTTAATATACAGTGGGCAACAAAACTGTTGCAATGTTTGGTCAAGTTTGAAAGGTTGGTCATTCCTGGCATCTGAAAAATGGTAAGAAATAAGGGAAATTCAGGGTTGATAGCTGTGCTTCTTATCTTCAATTTGAGCCTATATTTATGTGAATTGATAAAGTAGTTCATGAGATATAAAATAACTTTGGAGCTAATATCATTGCAACGGTTTTGTTGCTGATATCAAAAAAATATGATAAGTGGTATCCTAGTACTTGGTACTGCCTCCCTTTGCCTCAATTACTGC
>QFDW01003167.1:0-15794 GCA_003315895.1 Lactifluus rugatus | reverse complement strand
ACTACACCTGGGTGATGGTGTGCTGGAATGGGAGAGGGTTGGCCACATGTCAGGGGTGGCCTGCTGAATCAGGGGTGTGCCAGGGTGATGGCATGTTAGAATGGGGGAGCACTGGCCATGCGATGACATGCTAAATTGCAGGTGGGTTGGAGGTGTGGAAGTGGTGACTTGCTAGAACAGAAGAGGGTCAGCAGCATGTTGGGTGTGGCTTGCTGGATCAGGGGCACACCTGGGCGATAGCGTGTTGGAATGGGCAAGGGCTGGCCATGCGATAACATGCTGGATTGTGGGTGGGTTAGAGGTGTGTGAGTGGTGACTTGCTAGAATGGGGGAGGGTTGGCCAAATGTCAGGGGTAGCCTCCTGAATCAGGAGCACCTGGGTGATGGCATGCTAGAACAGTGGGTCAGCCACACATAGATGGTGGTGTGGTGGATCGAGGGTGGGTTGGGGGTGGATGATGACATACCTGGGGGTCAGCCTAGACAATGGCCTACTGGGTCAGGGGGAGGTTAGTGTAACATTCACACATTCAATAGAACCCAAGATCAGCTCACCCTCTCCAGCTAAGATCTCCTCAGTCTGACCAGTGACATGCCAGAACAGTCTACAGTGGGCAGTGGCATCCTGGATTGGGGATGTGTGCAGGTGGTGGTGGTGGTGGTGGCACTGGTATGCTGACCAGGGCATGCAGTGGGTGATGGCATGCTGGTTTGAGGATGGGGCATGGAAAATACATGCACATGCTGGAGCGCACTAGATTGGCACCTCAGAGAGCCTAAAAGTCCCTAAGTTAGCATATTCTTCACACACCTACTGGAGTAGGAACTCAAGATTTGTTTGTTGAGGACTCAGATGCTATGGAAAGGGTGACAGCAGTGTGTGACAATTTTGGGCAATCAATGGATCAATCAACTTAGGACAATTTTTTTTGGATTGACTGCCATATTATCTCTGCTTGAATTTTGTTGACTTCCTTGTTTTGTTGACCTCTCTCCCTCTCTCTCTTCATTCACCCCCCCACTTTCCTGCTGTGCAGTTGGCAGCCATCTCAACTTATCTTCTTTGAGATGCAATTTCAGTTTTTGGTAGGCCACCCTTCAAGACTCTTATAAGTACTAGGGCTTACCTTTTTTCTCCCAGTTGTATGTTGAATTGACCTTTACTGGACTGTTGTGTTGCTGGTCTAGCTCTCAACCTTTTTTCCCTTAAAAGATATGTCTTAGTTTCTCTTCTCATCTCCTATGGACTGACTGGTCTGCAGTGTCATCAATGGCCCTAACTTGCTCAAAGTAGGTCAGCAAGTTATCTTTCAATGATAGTGAGTCTTCTAGTGTCTTTTTACTTCCCTGCTATTCACTGATTGTTCTGTAGCTCAATTTACTGCAATCATTGGGGTATGGTCAGAGTGCCCAAGTGGCTGTGCTGGTGGCTGTTCTGGCTGGGGTCCAAATAAGTTGGAGGGTTAGGGTTACATAGTGTAGTAGGATTTTAGAGAATAATAAATATCATTAAAATTGAAGTAAATTTCTATAAATTATGTGTGATTAAGTGATAGATTTTCAGGCATAAATTGGTTGGTGAATTTGCCAATAAATGGGTAAATATATTGTCCTTTTATGGCTGAGAAATCTGGCATAAGTTGAGTAGTTAATCTTCCAATAAAATGGATAAATATACTATCCTTTTATGGCTGATAATTCCTCCAATTGAAAATAGGGCAAGTGGCAGGTGGCAAGATTGTTTCACAAATGGTGGGCATTTCCACCATCCAAAATTGGTGATGCTTCAGCTGAAATGGCAGGAAAGCCAGCCCTTTTATGGATGTTTTCCCTGCCACATCACTGGTGGCATTTCTATCACTTTTAATCTTACAATGGATAGTCTTGTAGGCAAACTTTTGAACCTTGTACCAGTGGACCAAGTAAATATCCAATTCTTTATCAGTGTTGAGCATCTCACTTACCTTGGCTAATACAATCTTTACAGGTTGAAGACTATCTTTGATAACCTTGCATTCTGCCTCTGAGAGAGCAGCCATCTTATCCTTCCAGCCATTGTTATCATTGTCATCATCCACATCACCTATATTGTTTAACAATGCCTCACATATGGCCTGTTCTTCAAGATTGATGTCACTGGCAAGTTTATAAAGATTACTATTCACATCTAATGCATCAATGTTAATGCTCCCTTTGGCATTTTTTGGAGCTGATGGTATGTCAAACTGTCTGACAAATGTCTGTGCAACAAGGTTGTTGACATAAAGAAAATAGCATGTGTGGTTGACTTTTGAAAAGTCTACCAACAGTGTCTGCAGCTGATTGATCATCTTGTTGTTATTTGATGCATTATCCCATGTGATACTAAGGATCTGAGTACATTGTTAGTGCTTCTTGAGATACTAACATGTATTTACTAGGCAGACCTTATCTGACAGACCAAATTTGTTTACTATCTTAGCAAACACGGCTGCAAGATTGAAGCCACTGTGAGACTGAGGAGGCATGTGAGTTATACTTTCTATCCTCAAATCAAGCATTAACCTTTGCTACTTCAATAACGTCCAGGATCAATGACATTGCCTTGCCCAAATGCTGAAAATAAACAGTAATTGTGATATAAGCATGGTGGTTTGGTGAAGTTCAAGCATCTGTTGCAAAATAAAGTTTGCTATCATATTTCTGATAAGTTGTAAGTCATTTTTAATATAAAGATGTTCTATTAGATTAAATTACTCAAAAATATGATGCTATTCTCTAGCATGAGTGTGCAAAGATGTGGTGTTACAGAATGACAAGACCCAGGTGGTGGACTTGGTAGTGGACAGTACAGATGGTGAGTAAGCTGAGTACTATATGCTATTGGCAGAACTATTAGTATTTGTTCTCTTGCATTCCAGGGTCTTCTATTAGTAATATCATCATGATGTCACCCTTCTGTTAGTTTCCATCACCTTCCAGTGATGATATCATTGCTCCCTCTCCTGCTATCTTTCAAAGGATGCTGTTAGTCATGTATGAATAGTATAAGTAGATAGAAAGGCTGGTAGCTTGTACCCCAGCCTTGACTTCATTTACACTCCTAAATCGACTTCTTGACTCATTTGCAGGTAGACTTTCTCTGTCGGAAATCCACCTTCATCACACATCTGACAGAACTCTCCCTCTTCCTCTTATCACTCAACCCCCTTGCTCCATGTCATGGTCAGCCCATGCACTGTTGAACAATCATTTCTGAAAGTTATCACTTTACGTGACCCTGAGACTTGATACTAGGTACAACTTAGGCCTAGAACTATAACCTGAATACCAGGTACAACTTAGACTTCATAACTGACCTTGAATGAATTAGCCAAGTCAGCACCTGGTCCAGTTGAACTGGTAACATGTGGTGAACATCACATGCAACTGTGGATGGTAATGGTAAGTAATAATCTGGTCTTCCTGTCTTCATTAAGTTCTTAAAGCTATGATCACTGACAATACTGAAAGGCCAAGCATTTTCAGAGACCCAATGAACAATCTCAGCCCTTCAACTTTATGAGTGCCACTTTTAATTTTGAAATGATAGCTCTTACCTTGTTTCTGTATGAATGTATTGTCTATGGGAGTATGTCACCTTCCCTTTCCCTTTTACCTGAAAGGCAGCTGCAATTGACCCATATTTATGTTTAGATAGGATATTACATGCTTTAGTGGCATTTGTGGTATTTATTGCAGCCTTAACTGTATTAGCTCCCTAGCAAATTTTTGCATGCTTATGCATGTTACTTGTTGACACAGCATCCCTTGTATCAAGATAGTGATGAACAGTCCTCTTACAGGACTTAGAAAAGCAGTGGAATTCATGATAGTGACATCCCTTTTCATATTTGATAGTAGGAATAGGGTGTGTTATGGAATGACCAGACCCAAGTGGTAGACTTGGCCATGGACAGCATAGATAATGAGTAAGCTGAGTACTATATGCTATTGGTAGAACTATTAGTACTCCTTCCCTCACCTCTAGAACCTTCTATCAGTGATATTATCATAATATCACCCCTTTCATTAGTTTCTATCACCTTTCCTACAATGACATCATCGCATCACTTGTTACCATTTGTTCTATCATGGTTCCACTGGACCGGGTGCCAACTAGGCAATTTTTGATGATAACTGATTACAAGTGCCTTGCAACAAGGCAACCTTCTTGTAATTATCTATTGGTGTCACAGGATGTTCTCAGACTGCAGTCCGACATGTATCTTGTATTGCTGATCAAGCAGGCAACTGTCCAAGGTCTGCTAAGATATGCACCTGCTCAAGGACTGACCACTCTTCTGGGTACTTGGTTGTAGGGTCACACAAAGGGATGACTTTCAATGACCACTAAGGGATGTGTGTATGGGCTAACCATGTTATGGACAAGGGGGTAAGAGATGAGAGGGGAGGACTCAAGCTTTTTGAAGGGAGAAGGGAGACAGGGGAATTGAACTCAAATGAATTAGCCAAGTCAGCACCTGGTCCAGTTGAACTGGTAACAAAAGTCAAGGCTATCTCTGAACTGGCTCCTCTAAAGAGTTGCCCCTATCCCAAACCAAGAAGAAAGCACAGATTCATATTCAAACCAAACAAACCCTATCATTACTTCCTCTTCTTGTTGTTGAACGATGTACCCTGATTCTATGCTGGTGAACACAGTTATTTCTGTAGAATCCAAACATGTCCCTTTCACAGGAAGTAAAGAAAACAATGAACCTCCAAGACTGGAGTGAGCCAATCCTTTGTGATTGATAGAACAAGAAGTATGAGCTTGTGAAGCTCAGCATCAAGAACATCTGACCAAAGCTTGTGAAAACTTTGGGTAGTACCTGGTGGACCAAGATCTGAACAGACAAAGGGGATATATATTTGAAATCTCCTGGCACTTACACTGCACTGAATTCATTGCTGAATCATTAGAATATGTCCCTTTACAAACTGGCATCACTTTCAGTCTTTTTGACCATCACCACTGAAGACCACAAACACTTTATCAATACTCCAGTGGTGATTTACCATGCAAAACTCAGAAATCTCACACAGACACTTGAAGCACTCACCAAACAAGAAGATTGTACAGCTGAAGACATTGCATGGCTTGAAGAGTGAATTGAAATCATTGAAGACCTGTTATGTACAGACACCAGAATAGAAGTACAAGATGGACAACCCACACTAGTAGTGGAGCCCAGAAGACTGCCACACCTGTTCAATGAAGACAACTTTGTAAACTACTAATTCTGGCAGAACAAAACTATGACAAATCACTTCAAATTCAGTTCAACACTGAAAAAGAGGAATTTTGAATACCTCTTAACCTTTATTGAACCACAAACCAACAACAATTTACCCCATTGGAGAAAAGGACACATTCAATACCTTACTTCAAAGAACCTACAGAAGAAGCAAACCTACTGCTTTAAAGACATGGATGACAGAAGACAGCCTTGCAAGTTTATCAATGGAGAATGGTATGAACTCAAGTTCCATCAAGGAAGATATGGAACCATGCCAGATCTACTTCTCACCAAAGCAGAGTTGCAATGAAATCAAGTCAGAGAGTGACCTAGTCCAGAACCACCCAGCCCTGGGCCAAATGAAGAACAGTTGTTAACAGTACCAATAGCTCATCAAAGCCCTCTAAGCTAGCAAGATGATGAACCAATGTTGATTAATCCTATATCTCCCATTGATATAATCATGATGCAAATGATGTTGAAAGATCAAGAACCAATGGCCCCAGCATGATTGGTGGACACAGAAGTTGAGCCTCTATACATTCCACCCTACTATGCCCAAACCACACAAGTGCATACCCAGAATCCTTTACAGATATCCACAGGAGGAGGACCTAGCATAAGGTAAGGAGGTACTTCTCCAGTGGGTAGTGGTGGTGGTGGTAGTGGAGGCAGAGGTGGAGGTGGAGGCAGAGGAAATCCCCCTCAAGGACCACCATAAGGTGGAAGAAACATACCAGCAACAGCAGCCCCTACCAACAGCAGATTACGAGGTGTGGCCTCTATGATCTTTACATGAGATCAAAAGAAATGGGACCAATTTAAACATGAATTCCAAGTCTATAAAAAGATGAATCAAACACACAACTAGATGGTAGACACTTAGAACAAAACACTCCTGGCATTATTGCTCATGAAAGGAGACAGAGTTATCCACTGGGTAATAGACTACATAGATGACCTGGAATAAGACTACATACAGTATTATGGTATGCCAGGACAAGGAATGATCTGGACAAAATTCTTGGATGCCGCAAATGCTATGTTCACAGATATAACAAAAGTGGATGATGCAATGACAGAACTACAAAAGCTCCACATGGATGGAGGGAACTTAGATAGGTACATCACCAATTTCAACTACCTAGTAAAGAAAGCAGGACTCAGTGCAAATGATACTGGAGTAATGCTGTGGTTCTAACAGGAAACCATTCCTGGACTACTAGGAAGAATGCTAGAAGCTTCAGAACCACACCCCACTACACTACAAGAATGGCAGGATTTGGCCAAAAGACTCTACATGGCCTACCAAGAAAAGATGCACAAACTAGAGTTCCAAGGAAAGCAGAAGAAGCCATAATGGGAAATTCTCCTTTAACAGCAAAAGAAGGAGTGAAAACCCTATAAAGACCCAGATGCTGTAAGTGATTGATGCTTGGCTCAGTCTTTTGTAGAAAGAACTGTATTATCTAACCTGTAAACGATTGATGCTCAGCTAGATGCTGAGTCAGCGATGTAAGGTAATCGCGAGTAATGTAACTACTGACCTCAGTCTTTTGGGGAAAGAACTGAGGTCCTATCTATATTACAGTGCCTGGCTTTTAAGTTATAGTGAACATGTGTAGAACTATGATAAGGAAAAGTCTATCTTAGATAAAGAGAAAACTGGGTCAGGTATCTTATCTGCCCTTCTAAATAGAAATGTCCTAAAGTTATATATAGGCTGGAATGCTCCAGCCCACTTATCATTAAGTAATGTGGATGTCAATAGGGCTGTATCTCCAACAGATGCAATGGATATAGATGTGGTCAAAACCAACATGGGGCTCTGTTATAGACTAATGCCCCAGTCATTTGTCTTTACCTCATTATTCTTCACTTACCTCTTCTTAGACTACCTTCACCCCTCATCACTATTGCTTGTACCTTTCCCTGCCACTATTTCAGTCTGTTACCTCTCAAAGCCCCCATTTCACCTGTATCTTCTCTTCTTTACCATCTGATATCAGACATGTTTCAAGGTATCCATCCTGTTTCACTTGTTAGAGCCCCCATACTGTATATAAGTAGGCCTCAGCTGGTAGCTTGTAGCCCCAGCTTTGGCTTTAGCTTCATTGAATCAACAACAACTCCAGTATCATCTCTCTCTCTTTCTCTTTCTCTCTCTCTCTCTCTCTTTCTCCCTCAAGAATGAACTGAACCTCTCTGTCTCAGTCGACAGGAGGTCCCAGAACAGATTGCACCTGTCCATCAGACAGGAGGTGTACCAGAACAGACCTATCTATTCAATAGGGGGATTCCCTCACAAGGAGGTAGCAACATAACGTGCCCCAGAGTGGACCAGGCCAGTAGACTTAGCAACAAGTTGCCACTTTGCCTTCAGAACAGAACAGAACAAAGAACTTAGATCAGTTGATGTCATTGATGCCTAGGCCACTGCTTCCTTCTCATGAACCAAGAACAGAACTTTGACTGGCAGGCCTTATTAATGCTGCTGCTTCCTTTCAGGAATCAGACCAGAAATAGAACCCTGCCTCATTGGCAACCAGCCCCATCAAGCTGTAACAGGCTCTCATCTGAAGAAAGAGCCAAACTCATAAGGGAAGGTCATTGCTTCCACTGCAAACAACAAGGACACATGACCCAAGAATGCCCTAAGAAGAAAAAGGAAGGACCTGCTGTCATGATTAAGAACCACAAAACAGAGGTTGAAAAAGAAGAGGAAGAGAAAGAACCAGTCAGCATGCTCAAAAAAGTGAAGTCACTCAAGAAAGAACTTGGAGATGTAGACTTTAACAAAATACTGGATCAAATCATAATGGAATGGGATTTTTAAAATGCTCAAGAGTATGAGCAGAGAAGTCAAAAATTTGTACTATTTCACAAGTGAATGCAATCAATGTTCCATTTCAATTCACAAGTACAACAAAAAATGCTGCTGACCTTGCCCTCCTTGATAGTGGGGCAACAGAAAATTTCATAGACCCGAGCATGGTTCAAAAACTAGAACTAACAACAGTTGAACTGGCGAAACCTCAATAGGTATTTAATGTGGATGGAACTCCAAATCAAGCAGGCAATATCACCCAATACTGCATCCTGAATGTTAAATAAGAAAAGGACAAAGATGCACAGTTATTCTTTGTAACATGGTTAGGAGAAGATAGGATGATCTTTGGGTATCCATGGCTAGCCCAATTCAACCCCATCATTGATTGGGTGGCATGAAAAGTATAGGGACCTCCCATCAAGATTGGCACCATGGGCAAAAGCTAGAAACTAGGTTGGGTCCAACAAATAGCAGCTTAGAAGACCAGCATCAGCCAACAAATGGCTGAGAAAGCCAAGAAGGATCAGGAAACTCAAGAAGTTCCTCAGAAATATCAGTGCCACAAAGAAGTGTTTTTGGAGGAAGTGGCAAAGTGATTCCTACCAGAATGACCAGAAGATCACATAATAAGATTGGTACCCAACACTTCAAAAGTAATCAACTGCAAAATGTATTGATTAACAGAGGACAAAGAAGAGTTGGCCAATAAACTCATCAATATGCAGCTGAAAACAAACTATGTCAGTCCATCAACATCACTATGGTCAATGCCCATATTTTACATAAAGAAGAAAGATGGCTGACTGCGACCAGTATTTGATTATTGTGAAGTCAACAAATGGACAATTAAAGATATGTACCCCTTTCCTGTATCAACCACATCTTTGATCAATTAAGAGGGGCAAGAATAATGTCAAAATTTAATATTTAAGATAGGTACTATAATATCTGTATCCACCCTGACAGTTGATGGATAACAGCAGTAAAAACACCTTGAGGACTTATAGAATGCAATGTCATGCCATTTGGACTGTACAATACACCAGCAACATTCCAAAAAATGATGGACCAAGTACTGCTTCCCCTTAAAGCCAAATATCCCTGAAACATCTATTGGTACATGGATGATGTCCTGGTTGCAATGGAAAATAATCCTCTGCAACACTGAAAAATAGTATATGAATTCCTTGACATACTAAAAAGAGAATCACTGTTCCTGAAACCCAAGAAGTATTATTTCAAGCAAGAACAGATCAAGTTTTTGGGGTACAAAATTGACAAAGGCACAATACATATTGATCCCTCAAAAAGTGCAGGACTAAAAGACTGGCTGCAGGTATTGAAGGTACTACATGATGTATGAAGTATACTAGGGGTACTAGGCTTTCAACAACAATTTATCCCAGGATATGCCAATATTGCACAACCATTGAACAACTTGCTTAAAAAGATAAAGAAGGAACAGCTCCAGAGGACGTTATGGCATTCACTGCAACACTAGAGACATATGAAGATGTAGAGACAGTACAGTAGAACAATAAATCTATATTTTCCTTTATGGCAAGCTGTAGCTGTGGCTAAGCCATGAGATGAGCTGAGCAAATGGTAAGCCAGCCCTATGTCCTTGGCTCAGTTCAGTGTCGGAGCCATCACTGGGCAGAGCCACAAGGAGCCAAGCCTGAGCCAAGCCAAGCTAAGCCATGGCAACACTATTCCTGGTTCTTTATTCTTTCAAAGAATTCTGGGCTTTCTAATAGTTCCAGGAATTTGTCCATGGCACTTCTGTATTCAGCCTCTTCTGTTGCTTCTAGCAGGTTGTTAAGGGTTCTTTCTTCTTTGGTTAGTTCTATATTTGAGGAGGTCAGGTATCCATTTTCTGTCTAGAAGATTTCAAACCAGTTGTGATTGATGAATTTGCATGCTTTTCAGGTTTCTTCATCTCAGTAGTAGTAGTAGCTGAGTGGCTTTCTCCTTTCTTGGATTAGCCATGGGTACAGGAAATGGATTCTTTCTCATTTCTCTGCTAGAATGTTGTCTTCTGTTCTGATGGTAATAGGGATTAAGGTGGATCCGTTTATCCAATCTACTTGTAGGGATCTATCACTGTGTTAGGCCAGTGCTGCCTTCAAGTTCTATTTTCCTTGGGACTAGGATATTTTCATCTCTTAGATACAGGAGTAGGTAGTTTTTAAGCTTTTCATCACAGGCAGCATTGACTTGCCACTCTTCTTCTATTAGTGAGATGAGTTCTTCATTAGTCTGGATTTGTTTGTTCCAGACTTCTTCTGTCTCCAGGCTTTCTTCTTGTTTTAAGACTTGGTTAAGGTCTTTTCAAAATTTTAACAGAAGCAGTAGTGTTCTACTGATGATCCTAACTTCTTCTGGTTCAGTCTGTTCGAGGTAGATGTAGTAGCAAGGAGTGTCTATTTTCCACACCAGTTTTCTAGGGTGGAATGGGCACAACAGTATTTTACAAAAGTAACTGTGTTCTGATGCATGTGATTGGGGGAGGTTGTTGATAAGGAAGAATAGGAAGTGGTGATAAGGTTATTTTGGAGTGAATTTGAAGCAGTGCCTTCTGTTCTTGTCTAGATATGGGCAGCATTTAACTTTGATTGGCATCACTTTGGCTACACACTTTGAGTGTTAAGTTGGCTTCTTTTTGTATTAAGGTTCCAAATGTGTCCTATAGGAAGCGTAGTTGCCAGATAAGTTGTTTGATTACTTCTTTAAGTAATGGCTACAGCTGATTCATCGGTGGTTCTTTTGAGTAGTTTGAGAGTGGCTATTACTCTCCTTTTCAGTCTGGTTCTGAGCTGAATGAGTTCTTCTTGTTCTTCTGTGTCTAAGTTTAGAGGGTTCTAGGGGTTAGCCAGTATGTGGGAGCTTCAGCTGTTGTTATGGCTCAATGGGGCTAGTTGCCAATGAGGCAGGTTCTTGGTTCTTGTTCTGGTTTCTGAAAAGGAAGTGGCAGCATTTGATGACATTGCTGATCTGATCTGGTTCTGGTTCCTGATAGAAAATGCCAGTGTTCAATGATGTTGCCAGTCTGGTCTTGTTCTAGTTTCTGAAGGCAGAGCGGCAACCTGTTAGCTAGGTTTACCAGCCTGGTCCACTCTGGGGCATGTTATGTTGCTGCCTCCTTGTGAGGGATCCCCCTATTGAATAGGTGGGTCTGTTCTGGGCACCTCCTGTCAGGCAGACAGGTGCAATCTGGTCTTAGTTCTTGAGAAAGAAAAAGAGAGAGAGAGAGAAGAGAAAGAAAGGAAGAGAGATGACACTGTAGTTGTTGTCAATTCAATAAAGCTAAAGCCGAAGCTGGGGCTACAAGCTACCCAGCTGAGGCCTACTTTAGTGTTGCAGCAGCTACAGTAGCTGGGCCGAGCCATTAGCTGAGCCTTAATTAGCCACCCGATTTGCTTGTCAGCCAAGCTGCACCATGGGCACCTATATCATGAAGCCACGCCCTGCCAAGCCAGTCAAATTGCTGGCTTTTCCCTGGCTAGGATGCAGCCCAGCTCTCAAGCCAGCTTGAGGTCACTTATCATCAAAAAACAACAGTTTACACCTCAGTGACCAGACTACAGGTCTACACACAACAATATATTCACTGATGTGATATAAGTCTTTGCCTACATGTACCTCAAATGCTTGAATGCGATATCTCAAACCACATCACAAAAACAGTAAATAGTGCTACATCTTGTGTCTTCTTGTACAAGTTGCATGAGCAGGTGTTTGATGTATGTACTGAGACAATTCATCAATTGTGAGAGTCAACAAGCGAAGGCTAAATAATCTAGTTAGTGTCAGTTATTTCATCCAGGATGAGGTTACTTACATCCAACCAGTGAAGATAGGTTTAGGGTCTGCATTGACCTGGGAATGCAAGTACATGGGTAGCACTTTGATGAGCTAATTGGTCTCAGCTTCTGAGCACTGTAAGAGAATGGAATGAAGGTACTGATAGTCTGGTTTCTGGTCAAAGCCAAGAGAACAGATATAGGTGATGAATTTGCAGAAGGGAGCAGGTAAGCCTTCGCACAGCTCTTCCACCATGATTGATGTTTTCTTTCAGAGGATTGCCTCTTTGTTGTTGCCTGTAGTATTGCTAGTCCAAGGTAAATCGCCGAGTGCCAAATAAATGATCATATAGGCAAGTGACTCCAGGTCATTGCAACGCAACTAGGCATAGCCTTGCTGACCATTGACAGATGTGAATGGAAGAGTACCAATAACTAAATTATTCATTGTGAAAGGAATATGTAAATAGGTTGTGGGATTGCGGAATAACTGTGCCAAGCCAAAATCGATGAGGAAGAGAGTAGGATGAAGGTCATCAACATGAATCATGAAATTCCCAGGTTTGATGTCATGATGGATATAGTGTTGGCTATGAAGTGACTCGACTGCCAATAGCTGCACATGAGGGTGTATTTAGTACGATTGTCTGTTTTATATACAGTAACAAGCGTACCATTTGGGTGGCATATGAGAATGTCATTCTGTGGTCAAACTTGAGCTGATCAATCAGGTCACCCAGTGAAGTTCCAAGATAGTCCAGGACAATAACTTCATATCTATCTTCTTTGCTGTACCAGAGTACTTGAGAGATTCCTCTGCTACCAGTGATCGTTGTATACATGTTGTATTCATGGCTGAACCTTGAAGGCAAGCTGGATTGGTGCCCTATCTTCAAAGCAACATCAGACCCTGTCATAATGCCTTTTCCTAGATAGACACTCCCTAACAAGCTCAGAAAGTGTCTCAAATTCTCAAATTTGAGTCAGAATTGAGCTCACCAGATCCCCCAGTACCATGTAATTTACCTACTCTGTACCAGCCACCAACACACACAATATCTGACATTGAGTGAGTGAGTCGCTTCTCCAAGGTTGGTCGTGGATTTCAGAGGCATATAGTGGTCGTCAACACTAATAGAGAAATATGGTGGGTAAAGTCAACATACCAGTATATGCGACTATGCGTCAGTTGTTGAACTCAGATCACAAACTCGGATCCCAAATAGGCACCAACAATGGTGCCATTTGACAAAACATGGCCAAGTAAAATATTTATTTCATGTTGTGGATGTAAAATCAAAGCTGGGGTCAAGACTCATGATCAATTGTAGTTGATTGTGGGTCTTGACCCATAGTTACTAAGGCTCTTCAACAAAGCGTCCAATGCAGTATCAGGATCATCCATGAAGAGAGAGCCAAGGTTACCAGTTGCCTTCGACACCCCACTCATGGCAGCTTCTTCTGACATTGACCACCCTTTCATGAAGTTGAGACATTCTTTCTTGAGCAAGTATTTCAGCATTTGTAGGGCCTCTATGAGAACTGGGCTGATTTGGTTTCACTTCACAGTATTTGTCTCCTTTGCTAATGAGAACACACACTCACAAGGTACAGACATTGCTTGGACTGGGAGGTAATCCATGGCAATTGAGAAAAGCGTCGGGAATTCTGTCCTATTAGCCTGTTCAGGGAGTGAGTTGTAGCGCAAAACACCATTCAATCATACCTCACCTCCCAGAACTGCAGGATGCTAGTCTCCTCAGATGAGATCGAACCTGAAATATACTTCTGGAATTCAGCATCTACAGAGAACTCGTTATGTGTGGATTTTTTGTTGTATATGGAATCTTGAAGCTTAAACCGCATTGGAACTGGTTTGAGCTTAGAGACCGGGGCAGGTTGGGGAGGGGGGTCAGTTATTGCAACTTCGGATGTTGACGATTTCTTGTCATGGTACCAGTGCATCTGCAAGTCATGAGAAGAACTGATCTGAAAGGTGGCATAGTCTTATGAGCTTTAGAATGATATCTTTTGCTTTCTGAATATAGCGTTGATCCCATTCAGCTTGGATCCAGGAGAAGCGCATAGCAGGATTGAGGACTGTAGAATCAAGTTAGAGGTTAGAGCAATGCTGCAACAGACATCAATTCAAAGACTGACATATTGTGACGACATACATGTCTGTATCATCCATCTGAATATAGTATTTCTTTGCCCATTGCAGGCCAATTTTCATCCAGGGCCAGAGCTTCTTGTATTGTTTCCTGAGTCTTTCCCACTTGGTCATAAACATCTCGAAAGTGGAGATCACACGCAACAAAACTGGTGTGGATTTGGATGACATGCTTTGTTGAAATGTGTGAGGAACCTATCATTGTGTGAGCACCTGTCTATGGGTTAAGTCAATGACTCACACTCAAGACCGATTCTAACCCTTCAAGAATATACCAATCACCTTCCAACAGTTTCCAATGAGAGAAGTCATGCAAATTGGTGTCAAAAAACTGATCAATAGCCTGTAAAGTTTTCATTTAGTCTCCACTGTGGTACTGTCTGGTCGCTGAGACAAACTTACTAGCTGGAGAGCTCTGAGGCATTCCAGTATTATATAAACCAAATCCCACCTTGTCTTCACATCCCTCAGAAGTTGTGCCTTGGGAACTTGGATTGTAACACGTTTGCCATTCTCATCAATGGCAGTGAACCACTTTCGTTCATTTTCGGCTTGGATGAACTCACAAAAGCATTTGTTGTGTTGGTCCAAAGAGTGTAATAGATGGATGACTCTGTAAGCACACTTGAGGGGATCATGTTTGATATCTGTAAACCATTCTTCGAGGTCAGAATCGTCATGGGCATCATAGCAACCATCAAGTTGCAACTTGGCAATATCTTCACCACTGTTAATGTTGTTGTTGTTGTTGTTATCATCATCGTCAGCATGAAACATGTGGACTGTATCAACAGGAACTTTAAGATTGGAGAGATACTGTTTGGAAACAGAAGTCACAGATGAAATAATGTGAGATGAGCAGATGTTAATGATGTGTGCATAACACCAGATGTGGTGTTTAAGGTGATCAAAGTTGAACCCAATGGCTGTCTCACATTCTGTGAGCTGAGACTCCAGCTCTTGCATGGCTATAGCATTATTCTTGGTGTTGTCAAGCATAAAGTGGCCAATCTACAAAAGAGTAAGGCAACATGCGAATAGTTATCACATGGATACATACCTTGTGTGTAACACCAGCCTGATCAAGTAGGTGTAGGATAGTCTTTGCTATATTGATGCCTGTGTGTTTCTTTTTGAGGCAATGAAAGCCAATAAGCGCAGCATTAAGTGTGAGGCGTCCACTTGACTTGTCACATGAGATCCAGTGAGCAGTCAATGCTAAGTAGGATTCTAAATTTGTGTTTGACCAGGCATCAGAGGTAAAACTGATCTGCCTGCAGGACTTCTATCACCGAAAACAGTTAATAAAGTGGAGAGATAAAATACATGTATGCATATACCCATATACCTACAGAAAGATCCAATTTCAACTGTCCAAACAAATCCCGCCATCAACTAATGATCGCTTCCCTCATCTTGTCATGGTGGGGGATGTCAGCGTCGACACGTGTCTCACAAAGAACCATACACAACTTTTGAAACTCAGGGCATTCTACAACATGGACCAACTGAAGACTTGTGAGAGTATGAAAGAACATGAGATCGTCGGGACTCACCTGGTCATCTGCAACTATAAAGTGAACAAGATGCTCCAAAAATACCACTGGTAAGAACAATGGGACATCCCAGTCATGTTGGTTGCGAGCCTTTTGGGTGGATGCCATCACCAAAACATTTCTATCTAGGCATTATAATGCATTGTAATAACTTGTCCACCTTGTTATGGA
>QFDW01003163.1:0-11931 GCA_003315895.1 Lactifluus rugatus | reverse complement strand
GTTGAAGTCTACAGCAACTCAATTTTCCAAATTTCATTCATTCAAACTCCTGTCGTTGTTTGGCAGACGTGAACTGTGAGATGGGCTTTATGATCGTTATTCAGGCTCTGAAAGATCTGAACTGCCAACTGCGTCGAGAGACTTTGCATATTTTGCAACACCATCTAGCCGAGATTCACAAGTAAGCGAGCGTATTATGTCTTGATTAAGGCTGTCCTGTCGTCGGTCCTTCTTTCCAACTCTTTTACGTCCGCGGCATTCAGAACACTTGCAACTAGAACAACGACCTTCAGAATGTCACCGCCGGTGCTTGCTATCATTCCCGCACAGCCATGACCCCCTAAAACGTCGTGCTTGATGCCTGGTTACATTCAGCGCCCACCTTTATACCTCAGACAACGCCGTTGCTGGGAGGCCTTTGGTCGTCAGCTCCCACATGTTAAATAGCTAGTACGACTCGCGCTGCGTCTCACCGTTTTCCCCGTGGTCGACTTGCGACAACTCTCTTCAACTTCCTCATCATTCGCGATTACTACGAAACACCCGAGTTTGATGTCGAGCCCAATAGGAGAAGCATTCCGGTCCCATGAAGAAGAATCAGCGGAGAGAGAGGTTGGGACGCTCTTCGAAAGCGAGCGGTGGTGGCGGGACCACTACCACGAGATCGAGAGTCATGGGTACGAGCTTCGAACCCGGTATCGCCCTAATTGGGAGCCGTCTTGGAAGAAGTCAGGAAAGGCCTTTTTCCTTGTAGAGGACGGCCAAGCCACTTTAGTGAGTTGTCGTTTGGTGAATACTTCTTAACCTTACATTTTCCTTAGTTGCCGAGTGCAATGGACGCAACGCGTCGACACGATGGAAAGCAGGTCATGCTCAAGAAGGTCCGCACTGTGGGACCACAAAGGCAAGAACTGGAGATTTCTCAGCTGGTCTCTTCTCCGGAGCTCTTGCAGGATCCCCGGAATCATTGCGTTTCCTTGTTAGAATCCTTTGAACTACCCAATACCCTTGATCAGAAATTGATCGTGATGCCATACCTGCACCCCTTCAATAAGCCCCGCTTCCAAACCTTTGGCGAGTTCGTCGCATTCTTCACACAGATATGTGATGTATGACTTGTGCATCACCCGGTCCGATGAGTAAACCCCTGACACTACTTGGCACAGGGCCTCCTATTCATGCACGAGCAGAATATTGCACATCGGTACGCTCGCACACTTCAGTTGCAGATCCTCATTAATACCGCACCCAGGGATTGTACGGCAAACAACATCATGCTGGATCCTTCTAGGATGTACCCCGAAGGATGTCATCCCATCAAAATCGATCGCACCAGAGATTTCAAAAGACGTGCTAAACGATACAACAGGACGCAGCGACCCACGCGGTATTATTTGATCGACTTTGGCTTGTCCCGCAGATACAGTTCTCGAGACGCATTAGACGAACCTCTACGTGGCGGTGACAAGTCTGCGCCCGAGCATCAACCCTGGAGACTCTGCAACCCGTTTCATACTGACATCTATTACCTTGGAAATCTCGTCCGTGAGCAGTTTATGAAGGTATCCCTAGAAGCTCGTTAGTTACGTCGGGCTGACTGGATTTTTCAGAAATACAACGGCTTCGAGTTTATGAAGGAATTGGTTGACGCAATGACAGACAGGGATCCGGAAAAACGTCCTGTGATTGAGGATGTCATTGCGAGATTCTCCCTCATTCGCAATTCGTTAAGCGGATTCAAGCTTCGCTCCCCAATCACGGCGAGAAAGCACCCCGGCCCAATCAATGCTTTTCGGTATGCGCGACAGATGATCCGTACGATCGGGTATATTCTTTACCAGACCCCTGCTATCCCAGATGTCTAGTACATGTATCATTGGGTCTGTTATCATACCCCGCAACACGCCTTATGTGATATTTGCGACCCATGCTGTTACCACGTGTGCCCTCGTCTATGCGTTTCGATTTGTCTGCACCTGTTAGTACACTTATATATTCCACGGGCGCAAATGATAGTGAAGACAGAGTACTAATTGTCAAGCCGACCGGCGACTCCGCTAAAGGAGAGATGCTAGTATAGGGCACATCTTGCCAAAGTTGCCGTGTGGAGATGGTGCCAAGTCGCATGTGCAGCGTGCTGCTTGGGCGTGTACTTTGCCAGGCACGGCGAGCGTTGTGCATGTGCCATTCGAAGGCGAGACCAGCTAGGGTACAGTGCCAGATCAAGATCACCGCAATCGGTGCCAATTCCGAGTCGGAGGGCGCACGGAGAGTACGTCGGCTAGAGGATCTACGCCCTTACGTCCCTTAACAACTGTAGTTTCGTAAAAATTCGCCGCAAACCGCAAGGTCTCGCAGACACCGGCATGATCATAAAGCAGGAACAGTACGATATGGAGTAGTTTCTATGACGAGGGCGGACTAGATAAACGGAGGCAGGTATATATCTCGGTAGTATCATGTTATGAAGCATGCTACGTAGGGATCTGTGTGTTGGTGCCAGTTGTTATGCTGTGAAGTCGATTCTGGGTTACAGGACTGCATGATACAAGACGATAGTTCACCGAAAACCCTCAAACAACAAGCTTGCCATACAAGCCCATGATGAGTTGCTGTGGGAAATGGAGGTACAGTCAGTATCTCCGTCGGCGCGGTTCGGAGGTGCTATACGATCCTAACCTCAATGTTTTTCTGCGTCTCCCGAGCCTTGACGAGATATACTTGAGCCTTGTGGAGGTGACCAAGGACGTAGTTGTCATCCAGACCAATACGAAGATCTCCCGCGCTGTTAAATGCAGTTGTCAAGGACCAAAACAAATTAATGGAGAGACAAAGGAGGCTCACAAAGTCAACCACCCCCTTGCCATCTGATAATTATCCAAGCCTATGACATCTTTGCGTTCTTCCACTTGCTTCCCGGACTTCTCCAGGATAGAGTCTGCTTCCTTGACCCGTTCCATTGTATGAGGGAAGTGTAGACTATGCATAGTGATTATGCTCTAGTTCGGAGGGGTAGGATTGGGGAAATGATAGTAGACCCCCATGAGACTCTCGTATTAAGTACTGGGGACCGTGACGCCCAGGATATGCTGTTGTAGGGTGCCAAAGTATAGGATACTGAGAACCAAGAAAGTTGCCAAAGAGTGATGAGCCAAATTTAACACGGTTTTTTTCCACGAGTACTTCCTGATTCAAGGGAGCCAACCCCGTAACCCCCCCAAAGTTCGGGAGTAGCCATGTAGCACGTATGACAATCCCCATCAGATAATTCGAGTAGCAACATCGAGGCATGCGAGTGGGCGTAGAACGATATGTGACGGTTACAGGAACCCTATACCACTTTTGACGCTTACCTGCGAAGCCGCGCTCTTGTAATGTGACATGAAGTACGTACGTACTGCATCTGGGATGTTAGTGAAATAGGGTGTTAGTGGTGTTCTTACAGGTTCCGCGCGCTTGTCGACCAGTATAGCAAGTGGCGAAGCGGTGGCCCCGGCAAAGCTCACACATTGCTCTGCGTCATAGGCACGCTATCTTTCATCGATAGATGCGACAGTTGCGTGGGACTCATAAGCAATCCTTGATAACCATAGCTGGCCAGGACAACAAAACGCCGCGCACTCACCTGACTCGTAAGAATGGCAAGGGTTTTACATTTGCTTGCCAGCTTGAGCGCTCCGTCTACTTGATTGTGGAGGCAGCTGGTGGACCACTTTAATTAAGAGTCTGTGTGGTGGGAAATGTTTCATCGAATCTCCTTGTTCTTTCCGAAGAACAATCGATGCTGAGAAGTCGAACTACGGGCAGATAGCATGTTTCTGACAACTAGAAAGACCCGCAAGCAAAGAAGGCGAGGGTCATGGCGCCATCATTGGCATCTGCTTGCACGCGTTGTGGCCAGGACAGAGTTGCCTAAAGGGGTAGCTTGACGGCAGAACCAGATTAATACTAAGGTAGCGTGAGTTCGAAGCCAAAGTGGGGGTTTTGACGTAGCCTAGGGAAAGGGTACGACTGAAGAGAGTGAACCGTGATTTTCAAAGTCGCAACGGGTGAATACGGGAGAAGCGTGGGACAAGAGTGGAGATAAAGCAGCACAGAACAGGCATAAAAATGTTTGTATAGCAATCACGGCGAACAAGAAAGAGGTGCGGATGCAACAGGGATGCTAGATAAGAACTTGAAAGAATAACCGTGGAGCTGGTGGTGTGACAGTCAGACAGTTATTTCTCACTTTTGAGTAGTAATAGAAAACGTTCGACCTCCTCCGAGTGAATGGGTGGTATGGGGGGGATGGGCAGGACGTGGGTGAGCTGAAGAGGGCCGATACACGTGGATAGATAATGGTTACATTCCGTTTGCGGACGACTTTCAGTGCTTTGGGAGAGGGGCCGGTGCTGCAGGAGACAGAAAGGTGGAGAAATGCGTTCAAAGGCAAGTATCCAAGTGGAGACTCTCATCAAGTCCAGTTTGTCATAAGCAGGGATGATCTAACAGCGCTACCAGCCCGCGGTGTACCATTGGTAAGAGGAATGTATTATTAATAATTACATAATTTCCCAAGAAATGGTCTATCCACGGTTAAGTACGTACAAGACAAGATACACTGCATTGCTTAATTCCAGTGCAACAATTTTTATTAAATCAACAGGGGCTAGTACACCATAGGCTCCCACGGAAGTTGACGGAACCGTTGGACTGCACTGAAGGGAACTGGGGTCAACCGCGCACAAGGCCGACCCCATGGGCAAGCACGAAGGACGACAGGAACACCTCGCCACAGCATGTTTTTTGGATTGGACAGGTATGTCGCACTAGCCACCCCAAAACAGCTACCCCACAAAACAGTCATGTCAAGTCTTCCTCCTCCGATCCTCGATTTCACACTCGATGCCCTGTCACTCAACTATCAGCATCCTCGTGGAAGGAGGTAGAATCATGTTAGCAACCTTCATTATCTCCAGGGTTTTCTGGGCATGCTCAAAGTATAGTTTCGCTGGCTTCGCTCGAGTCAGCCATGACTTCTCCTTTGCAGGTCGCATCAAATCCCTTGTACTGTAAAATCAACGTCGCCTTAACGATGTAATACACGACAAAGAGGGGAAATCCTCACAAGGTCATTTGACTATGAGCCAGTTCACGGTCGTCGTCCTTCATCGAGAGTTCATGTTTTTGGTAGAGCGCCTGCGAGGTCTGCATGAGCAAGTCGGCGTGTTCTATGAGCTCCATCGGTCGTTGTATGTAGAGAGTGGGAGAGGAGAACTTGACAGTCGTGGTCTATACGAGTGGTATGACTCCCCGCCATGCCTTTAATTATATACTTAAGTGTTCAGGGTATTATCAAAGCCATTCAATTGACACCATGGTACCAGCTTCTAAGCACAGCAGTTGTAAATCTAGGGAGCTGGTGCCAAGTTCCAGGAATGATTGGATTTTCAACCGCCCAGGGGTTTTGGCACTAGCTTGGGTACTAGTGTGCGGGCTCATGGCTTAATTAAGGGTCGAAACATGCAGAAGACACCACCCTTGCAGTCGGCACCCATCTGTAGATATTAATGTAGTATGAGGAAAAGGTCATCGATTGTTTACTGGGCCCATTCAGGCATTCGAAGCCCAGTCACGGTACGTTTTCGGTACAGCATCATTTGACATCTGAATGACACAGCCATTGGCACTTATGGCTACATATGCAATGAGGCAATGCACACATCCGAGTCCGAGTCACACTCATCGTGTTGTACGCAATTTGGGAGGTGCCATAGCTAACGCTAATTGTAGTAAAGCGGATTGCTCATTGCCAAGTCCAGCCTCATTGGTTGTGAGCGGAAAGATAAGCATGAGCTGCTCAGATGGGCGGGTTCGGCTGGCTTGCTGTAATTCACCGGTAAGATAAGGCGATGACGGTGTTGATTAGGACTGATGCTCCAAATATGACACAAGGGCGTCTCAGGGCGTGATTCCGGTGCACGGATCAAGCGAAAGGGTGGGGAGTGTGGGAGAACCAATGTATGAACGGGGAAATGGAACGAGGCTCACAATGGTAAATGGATGGGAGATTCGAGGAAACAAAAGAACTTGAAGGACTCAACAACAGGAATGCAATGATAGGCTAGGTCGGGCACCTTGGAGGTATTGGCCGGACAGAACCACTTGAACTGCATACGTTGAAGGGATCAAATTGTTAAATGCTAAGTCAGTATGCCCACACACCCTCGAGGGTCCTGAGGGATAGAGCACCGAGAATGGTGATTTGCAGTCGAAATTTAGCGTCATCCGTGACAGGTGACACATACATGGGCCAGCCATCCTACGATATCTCTCAAAGGGTACGACGGAAAGTAGCAGGAAAATGCCCTCAGATCTCCCGTTCTGAGAGTCGTCGCAAGGCGATGAAGGGATCTTTGAACGGAACTGAAACCAATCACCATTTTGGTATTAGCAGCCGGAGAGAGCTATGTCCGGTCATGCTGAGGCTGGTACGTGCCAGTCCCCACAACCACTGCCATTGATCGCACTCGCCTAGCATGGAAGCGAAGGATGTCTCTCTTTGGGTGCCAGTGTGGTAGCCTGAGTCTGCCCTGCTCAATCAGTAAATATTAAGGTCCCTGGTGAGTTAGACGAATGTGTTGTACCGCCATAGTAGGGGCACCAAACTGGTTAGCATGACATTTGTCGTCGGAGATATTATAGGGATATAGGCACAGGATCGGCTGTAGCCGAGCCTGCCCAAGGCGTTTTCGAATCCGTCACGTGGGATTACGTCAACTGGCCGCCAATAGCTGCCGACAGTGCCAGTGCAGAGACCCTCAGACCGAGTCCACTTAGAGTCATGCCAGCCTCAAGCGGTGGCCTGGGAGGCGGGAGTGATTCCTCTGGACATAACTCTTCGTGCAGTCAATTGAACCATGCAGCCTCGGTGCGTTTGACTGTCACAATTACCGCCAATCTCACGCACGCCTCAAGAGTCTGTCGTATAGCGTATAGAGCGAGTTTGACGTGGTCTGCGTATCAATGCCGGGAACTTCTTGGCCCGCAGAACTCATGCTCTGATCCACTGTATCGTCCGTCGTCAGCATTGTGATTCTCCCCGACAGTTTCACGGTGAATGGTCACCCTCTCGCTGAGCCACACCTGAACGGAGAGTTTGTGGTGATTACACTTTCGCTTATTTATCTCTTATTTATCTCTTACTAGTTTCTTATCCAGGAAGGAGGCGGGTGAGGCTCTTGAGCATCTATCCTGAGGACATGGAAGATGCCGAAACGCAGCTTAGGAACCAGCACGAGTTGCGCGGACATCTCTCTCGACATGTCCGGGAACGACGTGACTGCCAGTGGAAGCGCATTTCCTGTAGTCGCCAAAGCCGCTGATATAATCCCCTGAAGTTTTTCCTACTATCCATCATTGCAAAATAATCTGTTCCTAGGGCCGCCATAATCACCGCTTTATTCGTTATTTGTTGACGCTCGCTCATTCTCCTCTTACTTCTCTTCTGCCCACTGCTGCTCGAGCTCTCCTCTACTTGCGCATTAGAGGATCGTACATAACATTTCCAAATGCTCAGGTCCAACTTTCGGTGACGATCTTTTCCCTTGTGGAGTAGCAGCGACAGTTTTAGATGCGGGAACTACTTCTACGGTCTCCACGATGATGGCAAGCGCCTATTTCGGTGCCGATGTCCACTCCATTCCCTCGTGCGTGGCCTTCTTATCTTTTTGAGGATCAGTGCTCTTCACTGATCCTAATTCATTGATGAATTAAGCTACAGAAATGGGCGCTATTCCCAAGATCTTACGTGGAGGGCGTTTCTCGGTGCTTATAGGTTTGGCTTACGTCCTGATTATTAACGCCATATGTTTCGCGCGTGTAGGACTCGAAGGAATGTTGTCATATATGGTGGTTACGCGATATACGAAACCTCTTCATTATCTCTACTTTTCTCAACAAGACACTCTTCGCTAACATGTTGGTCCTAGTAAGCACCATTGTCGATGACAGGAATGACCCATCAGTCCTCGATAGCCTTTGCTGGCTAGAGCTGGGTTCGAATTTGGTACTGGCCGATGCGGTAACGGTATTCCTCAAGGCGTGGCGACTGTTCCAGTCACTATTCAACTACTTTTCCGCATGGCCTAGAAAGTCCCCATGCGCAAGATGGCCATTGGGTTTGATAGTTGTGCCGTCCTCCTCAGGGACCGTATCTTTTCTGACTACCAAGTGGCGCTGGGTCCCGCTCGGTAAGAAGTCCTAGCCTCGGATGGATCTCGTTCAAGCCAGCAGAGGTCATGTAAAGATGGTGGCAGGGATACCAAGCAACCCCGGAGAGCAACCAGAAGCAATTGCGGACAGGAACTTGAAGGCCTGGCTTTGGTGGCGTCATAATGAATGGCTCTCGTTACGGAGACGGACCAGATGAACAGGAAGACGAATACTGTTTGAAGTATCGTATTATGGAACGTACTTCGTAGGGATTTGTACGCTAAGTGCACATCAATGAACATACTATAATGAGAACCATCCTGGAGCATAGGGCTCATGAATTATTTCGCAGGTGACTTCGAACACCGCCGACTCGCACATCATTAAGACAGCCTGGGCCCGCCATATAGGCCCATTATAAGTTGCTGCGAAGAAAAAGAGGCCCAGTCAGTCCCTTCATACGCACGACGAGTTGTGCAACCCAAACCTCAACATTCTTCTGCGTCTCCCGAGCCTCGTCGAGATACACTTGCGCCTTCTGAAGGTGACCAAAGATGCTGTTATCATCCAGGCCACTGCGAAAATCTCGCGTGCTGTTGAACACAGTCACGGTGGTCAAAAAATCAATCGCGTAATGGGAGCAGAGGGACTGCGAAGCTATCACTCACTAGGCCAACCATCCCATTGCCATTTGATGATTGTCCAAGCCAATGGCGTTCTTGTGTTCTTCCACTCGCTTTCCCGCATTCTCCAGGATAGAGTCTGCTTCTCTTACTCGCTCCATTGTATGTGGGAGGTGTAGATCATGCATCATGGTGATCAAGTTCTAGCTCTGAGGGGTAGGAGTAGACTGCCAGTGAGGGAAATGTCAACGATGGTGGGCCTTCTGGAGACTCATGGCTTAAGTATTATGTGGAGGACATTCAATTCCCATATAAGACTAGTATTGTGGACAAGATTGTAGGGGTGCTATCGTTGTAGAGGTGTAAATGTATCAGTGGATACTGAGGACAAGGCTATCGGTGAATGCCAATATCACCGGCTTGCTCGCTTGCTAGATTATGGCGCCGTGGAGCCTCCACAATCTCGATCAGCGCCCGGAACGTGCCCACTCAATTTCGCCGTAATTTTCTCGGGTACCTTTCGATAAAACCACTGCTGTGTTCTTATGTGTATGCAACCCCACCATCAAGCGGTGAACTCTCGAAAGTTCGGTACCGGGGCAGTAATACGCACGGAAATTCTCTTAGACAGGCAATTCCGAGCCGAATAGTAACACCGGGGCTTGCTGATTAGTGGGCGCAGACTGGCTGCGGCCCGGGGTTTAGCCGAACAGCCACGCTATAAGGACACGAATCAGTGCCTCACGAGCTGGCTACAGCACACCCTACATCACCCTGACACTTACCCGCGAGGCACGTGTTTTCCTCTCTTGTATCAGCCTGAGTGTCTTGAATCCTGTGCGTGCAGGGTCAGAAATGATGGTAGTATCAAAGAGCCAGGTATGTTCTCCCAAATGCCCGATGCTTGTAGCTCGACAATAGAAATGTCAGTTGCGCGATCCATAAGCATTTCATTTCTTAGGCCTCCTCGCTGGACACGGACAATAACACGCCATGCACTGCCTGTGGCTCATAAAAGCTGAAGGCTCGGAAGACACTGTATTTGATAGCTTGAGCTCTGTGTGGACGCTGAATACCGGAAGCAGCTGGTTGACCAACTGAATGACTGAATGGGTAGGTAGTTGTAGAGATTGCCCCGATCGAGAAGCACGTGTGAGAGTAAATGTTTTCACTCAACTCTCGCTCGCTCCGCACTTGTTTGAGGGTAATTGCCGTACGTAAAGTGGGTGCGTAGCGTTCCGCGTCGTCTATGCTGATCCACGTTCCTCGATGTGAGAAGTCAAAACAATGCAGTTGAGCCAACTAGCTCAAACAAGAACAGCCAGTAGCGCGGCAGTTCAGTTGGCCATACGGTAGTAATCATAAGCAAAGAGCCATTCGTGATGCAAGAAAATCTGGAAGGTAGCTCGCCATCCGAGTCGTGGTGGTTCGGGTTGAGCGAGTTATTACCGGTACCCCGGTCAAAGAGTTAGACCTACAGACAGGGGCTTTCAGTACTAGCCGGGGGAAGTATGTCCGGTTGTGCCTAATATGGAAGTCTCGTAGGGTGACATTTGATTACGTGTTACGTCGAGGACCTGTGCCCAGATTGCGGGTAACAACCGTGCCCGTCCAAGTAATGAATAGCTTAACAAAGGGTGAAAACTGAATTTCAGGCCTCAAAAAATCTTGGAATACCATAAAGACATGTATGAGATGACATATGCCAAATGCTAAATGAAATGGACCAGAAATGAGCAAGATATAACAAAGTGACTGAATGATGGGTGTGGCCGACTCGGATATCGCGATGGATGGGTATGATATGGTATAGGAATATACATAGATTGGATACTTTACGAGTAGTTGAGCATATAATAATAAGTCGTTAGGAAAACCAATAATATATTACGACAAGCTGCCAACTTGAAGTCCGGTTTCGTACTGATATGGGCAATGGATAAGACGACCAGCATCTGCCTCCCCAGGATGCGCGATGACGCGATGACGTTTT
Organism: Lactifluus rugatus; assembly: GCA_003315895.1. Classification (NCBI taxonomy): domain Eukaryota; kingdom Fungi; phylum Basidiomycota; class Agaricomycetes; order Russulales; family Russulaceae; genus Lactifluus; species Lactifluus rugatus. Next base: position 1,119 of record QFDW01003163.1, on the reverse strand, counting down.
GTGACCTCATTAACCCCGCTTTGGTCTACTGAAAGGCCTACGGAAAGGCCTACGGAAAGGCCTACGGTCAACGCGCGGTTGCAGTTCCTGCGCAACAACATCAATTCACTCGAACGAAAACATCAACACAGATAACAACCCTTGTTATGTTGAGCACGTAGTCAGCTGCGAGGGCAAATCGCTTGGCTGCTGTGTATCGCTTCCAGCTTGGCTTGGTCATCACGCGTATTAGGATATCATGGGCACTGGAAGTTTCTTCGGACACAGTATACCATGCAACGGGGGACCATACTCACTGTATCAGCTGACCCTCGACCAAGTCGTAATCATGGAGCGGCATGTCAGCCCGCCAAGTGTCCAGCAGGAGGCGGGCTTGTTGTAGCTGTCCTTCTCCGAAGTCAACCAACTTCTTCCAGTAGAGTCTCGAGATGTTGGAATGCATGGCTTCAGGAGAGTTATTCGATGCAGGAAAGCGGATTATGAGAAGGGGTAGAGGAAGCGTTGGCGCGGATTTGTGTGTACTGGCAAGCAGGAAAACGAGAGCCATTATAAAAGGCCATCAAGGCGGTTCTTGGTGCCAATATTTTTGGGGTACCGTTGACGCACGAGAACAACAGGAGGAACCCGTCGATGATCGCAACGACGCAACCACCCTCAGGCTCGAGGCGAGGACAGCACGTGTGCCTCCAGTCAATTTACTTCCGGTTCAGTTTCCGCAATCCCGCTGGCAATGAATTAGACACTCCCTTCGATGATCACAGCTATGTTCCCTTCCACGATATACGTTGTATGTCAGATACATCCACATATGTAGGGAATCACTCGGTTTAGAGAGTTAAATGCCTTAGTCTTTCTACAGCGAATCTAAGACAATTGCAACTTCCAAGCCACGAGCCGAGCAGTCGGTATGTGAGTCATATCGAGTCTGCCAAGTGGCACCCACGTTGCACCCACGTTGCACGACCTTATCATGATCACGATGCTGTGATCTTTTCGGCAGCAATTGCACTCTACCGGCCATTGACCAGCTTGTTTGGCCGCCATTCGCAATGGACTGTCGCTATCGAAATGAGCAGTCGAGGCTCGGCCACCGCAGTAGGGCCGTGCACGGATCGCGGA